>CAXAKX010000896.1:0-94925 GCA_963969525.1 Ontholestes murinus
GGAAACAAAAATATTGGTTTTACCGTTAGGATCATACTTAAAATAATCTTTATGTAATAACCGTGTCACTTCATATTCCATAAATATTTTAACAGTATTTCGTTCAAAAGAAGTTAATATATAATCAACTAGAAAGTTATCCAGCCTCATATCGTCATGATTCTTATGATAATCTAGTGTTGAATAACTTTCATAATATAATTTATTTTTGCCATATTTGGCTACAACATAATTTTTATTTATTTTTGAACATTTGGTTCTGTAGAAATATATTTAACGGATGTTTTCTAGAATCAACTTTCATTTTTGATATCGTTTCGCTTTAAAGTAAGAATGATTTTCTTTTTTTCTTTTACACCACGTTTCTTCAATTTCAGCTTTGGGGTGCTTCCGTTTACTGGCACATCGATTTCTATTGATATTCTGTATTAACTCTCGGTATTCATTAAGAGTATAATCTCTTATCTTTCTAACGAATCTAGAAGCCTTTTCGTGTAATTGACCTTGCATATTTTATTTTTGCATTGGATAGCTAAGGGTGTGAATTGTCCAACCGTATATTTATTTTCCTTATGGGAAGTTGGGAGCATTGTTTAATTTTAATTTGAAATATACGCATTTCTTTGTATGTGACTAAGTACAAATTAATTTTTTCTAAGTTCCGAAGGTGGTGGCCCAAAATTTTATTTTTGCATTGGATAGCTAAGGGTGTGCACTGTCCAACCGTATATTTATTTTCGTTATGGCAAGTTGGGAGCATTGTTTAATTTTAATTTGAAATATACGCATTTCTTTGTATGTGACTAAGTACAAATTATTTTTTTTTCTAAGTTACGAAGGTGGTGGCCCAAATTTTATTTTTGCATTGGATAGCTAAGGATGTGCACTGTCCAACGGTATATTTATTTTCGTTATCGCAAGTTGGGAGCATTGTTTAATTTTAATTTTAAATATACGCATTTCTTTGTATGTGACTAAGTAAAAATTATTTCTTTTTCTAAGTTCCAAAGGTGGTGGCCCAAATTTTATTTTTGCATTGCATAGCTAAGGGTGTGAATTGTCCAACCGTATATTTATTTTCCTTATGGGAAGTTGGGAGCATTGTTTAATTTTAATTTGAAATATACGCATTTCTTTGTATGTGACTAAGTACAAATTAATTTTTTTCTAAGTTCCGAAGGTGGTGGCCCAAATTTTATTTTTGCATTGGATAGCTAAGGGTGTGCACTGTCCAACCATATATTTATTTTCGTTATGGCAAGTTAGGAGCATTGTTTAATTTTAATTTGAAATATACGCATTTCTTTGTATGTGACTAAGTACAAATTATTTTTTTTCTAAGTTCCGAAGGTGGTGGCCCAAATTTTATTTTTGCATCGGATAGCTAAGGATGTGCACTGTCCAACCGTATATTTATTTTCGTTATGGCAAGTTGGGAGCATTGTTTTATTTTAATTTGAAATATACGCATTTCTTTGTATGTGACTAAGTAAAAATTATTTCTTTTTCTAAGTTCCAAAGGTGGTGGCCCAAATTTTATTTTTGCATTGGATAGCTAAGGGTGTGCACTGTCCAACCGTATATTTATTTTCGGTCTGGCAAGTTGGGAGCATTGTTTAATTTTAATTTGAAATATACGCATTTCTTTGTATGTGACTAAGTAAAAATTATTTCTTTTTCTAAGTTCCAAAGGTGGTGGCCCAAATTTTATTTTTGCATTGGATAGCTAAGGGTGTGCATTGTCCAACCGTATATTTATTTTCGTTATGGGAAGTTGGGAGCATTGTTTAATTTTAATTTGAAATATACGCATTTCTTTGTATGTGACTAAGTAAAAATTATTTCTTTTTCTAAGTTCCAAAGGTGGTGGCCCAAATTTTATTTTTGCATTGGATAGCTAAGGGTGTGCATTGTCCAACCGTATATTTATTTTCGTTATGGGAAGTTGGGAGCATTGTTTAATTTTAATTTGAAATATACGCATTTCTTTGTATGTGACTAAGTACAAATTCTTTTTTTTTCTAAGTTTCGAAGGTGGTGGCCCAAATTTTATTTTTGCATTGGATAGCTAAGGATGTGCACGGTCCAACGGTATATTTATTTTCGTTATGGCAAGTTGGGAGCATTGTTTAATTTTAATTTGAAATATGATCATTTCTTTGTATGTGATTAAGTCCCAACTTTTTAAAATGGGGTTGAAAATTAGGGTTGGTTGTGTGGTAATTATACGAATTATATGCCCTAGAACGTACTGTTAAAATATTTTAATTTTTTATTACCACATTTTGAAAATATTAATTTTTTAAATCTATTGCTCGAATCTATTGCTAACTTCACACCCGTTATATATATATATATATATATATATATATATATATATATATATATATATATCTGTACACTGAGCTTTGACTCTCAAATGATCAAGTATTGTGGCAGAGGATTCATCAACTCTGCAATCAATAACCTACCATTTGAAGCATATATACCCAACTATCAATACTGTGGACCTGGAACAAAGCTTGTAAAGAGCATGACATTGCTTATTCCCAAAATAAGAACTTGAGTGACAGACACAAAGCTGATCAAAAGTTGGAGTGGGCTGCTTGGAGTCGAGTTAAATCCAAAGACGCTAAATTTGGTGAAAAAGCCGCTGCATGGGCTGTTACCAACGCAATGAAGTTTAAACATTTCAGAGGAGTATTTATGCGTGATTTATTACCACCGAAATCACAATACAGAGAAACCGGCATTATTAATCTGGATTCTCGAGATGGAGCAGGAACGCATTGGGTAGCGGTAGCCTACAAGAAAACGGGAAATTTTGTTAAATACTTTGATAGTTTTGGAAATAGTTTTGTATGTTATGATAGTACTCAAGTTGTTTCACAAATTAAATTTAAACTGAATAAAATTGAGTGGAGAGTACCGCATATCCAACTGAATGATGAATTAAAACTGGAAATGATGGAGAAAATTAAAAACGATACAAATATTTCAATTCCATTACGAAAATGGGAATTACATGAATTACTAACCTTGAAAAAATCTAGAGATGATATATGGGCAGTTAAAACCTCAAGTAGTTTGGAGAAACCAAGATGTGTAATTGTAGCCTTTCAAACAAATAGAAGAGGTGTGGCTAATGCAGATGCGACAATATTTGATCACAGCAATATAAGGAACATAAGAGTTTATCTCAATTCGGAATAATTTCCATATGATCATTTGAATTTGAACTTTGATAGTAACGATTACTTGACTGTCTACAACATGTACTGTCAATTCCAGCAGAGTTATTACAATCAAATAAACAAGCCCTATTTATCGTTCACTGATTTCAATAATTGTGCAATATTTGTGTTTGATGTGTCCAAGCAAAACGAGAGCGTAAAATCTTCAGCGATAGACCTGCGCATTCACATGGAGGCCTCTGAAAATTTTAAAGACAATACCCGAGCATACTTCTTCATTTTAAGCGATTCTATCGTTGAGTACACACCAATTTCCGGAGTAGTTAAAAAGATTATTTAACATGTCTCGAGTATGCTTTGACTTGACCCCGGCGACTTTCACATATGTGCTAGAGGAGGATGACAGTAGAAATTGGATGCAAGAAGCTGCCGACAGATTACGATTTACGAAACGTATTCAACATATTGAAAAAGTATTGGAACCAGTTCTTTTGAAGAGGATCGCATCACCTCCTCCGCCGAAGATATTGTTCATCGATATCCAAGGTTTCAACACGCCAAACTTTACCCCAAAGGAACTTGCTGCTACATATGATGGGAAAAAAATACTTGCCTATGTCTTTAAGCCACCAACACCACTTCAAAATCTCAGTTCAGCTTTGCAAAAACAAATTCGGTGGTTGGAACAAAAATTACCACGGAATCCCATACAACAGTGGTAAAAACTATTTAAAAAGTTATCTGCAGATATAGTTTATGTGAAAGGTGCTCAAAAGTGTGCTTATTTGAAACAGTTTTATGACCACGTTATTGATTTAGAATTTCATGAAGATTGTCCTAATTTAAAAAAATCGTTATATTGTTGTCAATCACACATAAATAGATTAATTATGTGTAGCATTGTAAATGTAGAAAAAATATTCAAATATGTAAATGTAGAAAAAATATATTCAAATATGTAAAAGTATAAAAAACAGTTTTTATTTAAATTCCAATTAATCTTTACCTCGGTAATACTATGAATAGATAAAATCTATAATGTTTTCAATTGCATATTCGAATTCCTCATAAAATTATCTTTCCAATGATACCTCACACATCAATATTATACACATTTAAATTTATTACTAATTATTTGTTGGCAAGTATTCAACATTTACACGGCTAGAGGTCGCGTGGGTGTCTTAGGGGTGGAAAATTTAGGGGATGTAAAATTTAAGAGATGAAAATGTAAATTTATACCCCCCTTTAAATTTTTATGTAAATTTGTCCCAGAACTGTCACGTGGGTGTCTTAGGGGTGGAAAATTTAGGGGCTGAAAACAACTCTAGGAATTTTTAGGGGATGTAAAATTTAGAGGATGAAAATGTAAATTACCGGAAGTCGGAAACCGGACAACGGTGACCTTGGGAATGCTTCCGGTGACCTTGGGAATGCTTCCCATGCTATTCTTATGGGAATGCTTCCTGGCCCGGAACCGGCTGTTCTTATCTACTTACCAACCAAGTGAAACACTCAATAAAAACAAAAGACGATGAACTTGTATACAAGAAATCGTACAGATACCCATTTATTCACAAACCTGAAATTGACAGAAGATAAGATCAATGTTAGAACAAGGAATAATTCGTCCAAGTAATTCTCCTTGGTCGTCTCCTATTTGGATTGTTCCAAAAAAGGCTGACGCCTCTGGCAAAAAGAAGTGGAGAATTGTAGTAGACTATCGTAAATTGAACGAAAAGACAACCGATGACAGATACCCACTACCAAACATTTCAGACGTATTAGACAAGTTAGGTAGATGTAATTACTTTACGACACTAGACTTAGCTAGTGGATTCCATCAAATCGAAATGAATCCCGCAGATTTCCCTAAAACTGCGTTTAATGTAGAAAATGGTCATTATGAGTACATCAGAATGCCATTTGGCCTAAAAAATGCACCAGCCTCCTTTCAAAGGGTGATGGACAATGTATTATGAGGTTTACAAAACGAAATATTGTTTATTTATATTATATATATATATATTTATTTATTTTATATGTCTAGTTTACCTTGACGGTATAATTATCAATTCAACCTCCTTGCAAGAACATCTTGTAAGTTTAACAAAAGTATTTAAACGTCTTAGAGAAACTAATTTTAAAATCCAACCCGGAATTTCTAAAAAAACAAGTATCCTATTTACCTATACGGCGGAAAATTCAAAATTATCACAGATCATAAACCGTTAAAATGGCTAATGTCACTAAAAGAGCCAAACTCAAAATTGGTTCGTTGGCGACTAAAATTAGAAGAGTTTGATTACGAAATTGAACACAAAAAAGGCAAATTTAATACGAACGCAGATGCTTTATCACGTGTCGAAATTCACACTAAAGAGTCATTTGATTTTTTTTGAATATATGAATCAATTCAATAATTTAATGCAATCACGAGAACAACGTCAACAAGAAAATAATGATAATGAATTATTAATAGCGAACATAAGCGAAAACATTCCATTAGACGATATTAGAGACAATGAAGAAATTAATCGTAGAATATCAGCAGACACAGAAGAAACAATTAGTGCAGACGAAATAGGTGAAAATAATAACGACGACGATAATACAGCTCATTCAAATCAATGAAAGCCCCATCCAAGAAATTCCAATTTCTGAAAAAAACCTAAATTCATTCTACCATCAAATAAAAATTAATTTTGTTTTACATTCCCCCTTGATATAGATATGATCTCCCATTGTTAATTTTGTTAAGTTAACCATTTAGCCCTTTAAAACCTTCGAAGATGTAAATCCGCTGGTTCCGATGTTTCGCAATCACTCTGCATTTTTGAATTAAGTCCTCTGGCATCTAAGCATACTCTTACCCCTCCATCCTTTTTCATAGTTAGTGTGATCGGACTGGAAAAACGAATGACGTTCATAGCTACCATTTCCTCTATTTCTTTCTCAACTTCCTCACGTAGTTGAATTGGTATTAGATAAGACCTTTTTACAAAGGTGTATTATCTTTCAATTGTATCTTATGCTTGTACTCTGTCGTTAAACCTGGTCTTCTGGAAAATACTTGTTGATGTTTTCTTAGTACCTTTAACAGTAATTTCTTCTGGTCAGTATTTAAAGAAGTTGAATCTACTTTATTTCCAAGATCACTTTCAGCATACTCTAAAGGTGGTGATGTTACTTCCATTTCCAAAAGGTCCATTTCTTCTCTAAATTCTTCCTCAATGGTCTCGCTATGACTTGTGTGTTTGTTGTGGTCCTTAAAAGCCAAAATAACTGATTCTCCGAAGTTTTTAAATTGTAAACTTTTTTTTCAAAATTGATAATGGCCTTTACATCATATAACCACTCTATGGGATTTATTAGATTCTTTACCACAAGAAAAACTATTTCTTTATAAAATTCTCCTAGCTTGACTTGTAAATACGTTTGCACGGTGATTCGATGGCTTCGTTTGCCATCTTTGTTATTTGAACAATCGGTCAAAGAATTACGAACCAAAGAAAAACAAACATGTTTTGAAACAAAAAATGATTCACTTTGCCAAAAACTTCAATAACGAATGAATCATATGTAAAAGTCATGGAAAATGTATTATTCCTGGTCTGATGCCTATGATTTAATAACTTGTAAGCAAAACAATTAAAAAAAGCATTAGAAAAAATTTGAGGTTTTGGCAAGGAAAGCAAAAACTTACAAAAACTATATGCATTCATTGATTAGTGATTGATGTGTGCACTTCGTGATACATATTGCATAATAAATGCATTTAGTGAATAAGTGTACACCTTTGACTTCCCACAAATGATAATAAGCCTTGATACCAGACGATTCTGTCTCTTTCTGAACATCCAAAAATAAAACTGCAGAAGCTCTACCTTTAAGGTGAGAAGTCTGTATATTTGAGGTTAGAATGATGACTCAAAGATAGGACGACGAAATGATATTTATGTATGTGGTTAGATAGAAAAAAAAACTATATTTCGCTTTTCGAAATTTATTTGTTAAAACCATCCGATTATTTTTACATCGGCTATCAAATGATTTATTAAAACATAAACCGGTTTATCTATATGGTTTTTCGAACCTATATCCAATTGCGGTTAAAAATTCGTTTCACCCTTAAATCGTACAACATGTATATTTCGCTCGCGTGCACATGCCGAAGCGATTTCCGATACGTTAAAAAATATCAATTTCCATAATTCACAATTCAATTTACTAATGGATGTTCGGCATTTATTAATTTCGGGCAGCTCGTGGATCCCGTTCACGATACGTTTTTTTTAACCCTAATCATGCACATTTTATCCAAACATTATTTAAAATTAATCGTTGTACCGTTCCAAAGTTACAAAAGTGTAACGCGAAAATTAATTACACCGACAAATTCAACGAATGTCCGAGTGAATAAAAGGGCTTTTGATGGAGTGTTTGGTTTCTATAATTAGCATCTCTTGGCGAATATTGCTCGTATAACTTGAAAGGTTATTGCGTGGGACGGAAGATTGGATTCAATCTTTCAATTACATCACCGAGCGAATAATTGATTGGGAATTGATAAGTTTTCAATCTGGAAACACCTGCGATTTTAATTCGCGGAGTTTGTCGAGAGGAAAGTTTTAACAACTTTCTAAGCGGTGATAAACTCTTATTATTATACAGGATGATGTGTTAAGTAAATAATAAGCACACCATATTTATAATAATTTGAAAAAAAAAACACGAAAACATTTCGTAAATCAAATAAGTCAATTAAGACAACAAAACAAATCGAATTTTTTTCTCGTTGATTGTTGAGGCACTTATAAATGTTTTCGTGTTTTTTTTCTAATTATTAGTTAATTTTCTACAAAATAAAGGGCTTTAATACATTTTTAACACCATATTTATATTTCATCAAAACACTATACGAATTGATTGAGGTTGTAGGCACTTACTTCTTGATACATTTTAATTAAACGAAAAAGTTAATATCACAATGTTTATTTAACAGTGACTGCAGTTTCGATCAAACAATCATCATTATCAAACTGTAAGTTTAATAAACATTGTGATATTAACTAAGTAAAAGTATCTTTTAATTTTTTCATTTACTATAAGAATTATATTCATTTTGTAATAATTACAGGAAAAGTATTGTAATTTTTCATAATAAAAATACCTAGAATAAAAAAATTACATTTTAATAAAACAATGTAACATTTTTCTTATACATTTTTATATTGGGTCGGGGTTAAAACCATCCCCCGTATACGCGTTTTTTGAAATGAAACGCGCATTCACAGCATACTTCTGTAACCTGCTTCATACTTTTTTTTTCCGTAATATGAATAGACGTGTGCGTCACCGCACAAGAGGAATTTTTTTCTGATGTTGAGATATATTTTAGTGCGGATTGTATGTATTATAGTATAGGGGATAAGGGATGTGGAATTGGGAACCACTATTAATCATTCGGTGAAAGTGAAATATGGGTAAAGTTTTGGGAGTGAGCGCGTAGGCGAAAAACTACTTTCGAAGTGAAATCAGTTCCACGTTCATGTGATAATAACAACAAACTACACAAATTTCGTTCATTATATATTTAAGTAGTTTTTTTGTCAACCTAACGTTTTTTTTAATTTATTTGCAAATAATGATTTATTTCAAATCATTATTATATTAATAAACTAACTAATGAACTTCGCATTATTCAAATCTCAATCAAAGCTTAAATTTAATTAGTAAAATCATTACACACTTCTACTGGTGCCCCTCTTCTAATTTTTCTCTTCTTCGGCCCTTCAACTTCATCCTCCTCAGTTTTAAGCCCCGCCTCAGCTACAACTGTACCTGAGAAAATTTCTTCCATTTCTTCTCATTCTTGAGCATAGAATAGTATCTGTCACATACTATATCAGAATTGATAAATAACAAATGTCAAATGTCAAATGACAAATGACAAATGACAAATGACAGATGACAAATGACAAATGACGAATGACGAATGACAAATGACAAATGACAAATGAAAAATGACAAGTGACAAATAACAAATTACCACTGACAACTGATAAATTACAAATGACAGTTGACATATGATATTATTATTATATATTACTTATCATGATAAGCGACTAGATGACACATGACAGATACTATAATGTATGAGAACTTTTAAATAACAAAGGTTAGATAACAAATAGCAAGTGACAAATGATAACTAACAAATAATTCATTTCATACGACAAATTGCAGATGTCAAGTTACAGGTGAAAGTTAATAAGAAAACCTAAATATCGCATGACAAATGAAAAACAACAAATGGTAGTTTGCAGAAAGTAGATTATAGGGATGATAAGTAAACAGATCATAGACGAATAGATAACCATATAAAAGTGAGAATAACATCACATAGGACATTAAAAAACGTTTTACTAATGACAAAATCCCAGATGACACAACAAATGATAAATAACAAGTCATTCATGAGATATGACAAATGGCAGATGTCAATTGACAGATGAAAGTTGATAGAAAAAAATATATAGATTACAAATTATGGATTATACATGTAAAAAAGCAAATGACAAACGATAGAAGACAGCTGACACATGACAAATGACTAATAAAAAATCACAAATGACTAATGACTAATGACAAATGACAAGTGACAAATGACGAATAACAATTGATAAAAGATAAATGACAAAAGGCAAATGACTAATAACAAATGACAAATGGCAGATGATTAATAATAAATGACAAATAAATGAAAACTGTCAAATGACTAATGATAAATTACTAATGACTAATGACAAACAACAGATGGAAAATGGTAAATGATAAATAATTTAAGTTAGAAAAACAAAAAATTGCAAATGATAGATTATAGGGATGATAACTCAGTGACAAATGACAGATGCTGGATAAACCGATAATCAATGGTAGTGGTAATAATATCACACAGGACAATATTTAAATGACAGATGAAAAATCATCAGTTACACGCAGTAAATGACAAATGACAATTGATTAATGACAAATGAGAAATGCTAAATGTGATATGGTAGATAATAAATAATAGATAGATGACAATTGACAAATTAAAAATAGCAGACAGCAAATGATAAATGACAAATAATAGATGAGAAATGAAAAATAATAAATGACAGATTGCAATTGGTAGATTCCAGAGGTGATAAATGACACAAATGACAAATGACAGATACTATATGAGAAATAATAAATGGCAAATAACAAATGACAATTGACAAATTAAAAATTACAACTAACATATGACAAATGACTAATAACAAATGACAAATGACAACGGACAACAAATGACAAATGACGACTGACAACTGAAAACTAACAACTGACAACTGACAACTGACAAAGCACAAATGACAAATTATAAATAATAAGTGACAAATGATAAATGACAACTGTCAAATGACAAATGACAAATTGCAAATGACAAATGATAAATTTATTTAATCTTTATCTAATATGTATTACATGACAAATAACAAATGACAAATGACAACTGACAATAAATGACAAATGAAAAATGACAAATAACAAATGACAGCTGTCAAATGACAAATGCTAAATTTATTTAATCTTTATCTTTCATCCATTACATGACAAATAACAAATGACAACTGGCAAATGACAAATGACAAATTTGTACACTTTTTAATATTTTAATGATAGTGTACATTTGTATCTTTATGTTGTAATGGCTTCCCGTAAATAAATAAATGACAAATGACAAGTGACAACGGACAACAAATGACAAATGACGACTGACAACTGAAAATTTGCAACTGACAACTGACAACTGAAAACTGTCAACTGACAATTCACAAATGACAAATTATAAATGATAAAAAAAAAGACAAATGACAAATGAAAAATGGCAAATGACAAATCACATATGACATATGACAAATAACAAATGACAGATGCTATTTGAGATAGTATAAGTAAAAAATAATAGATGACAACTCATAAATAACAAATAACAAATGGCAAATTTCAAATGACAAATGAAAAATGACAAATGACAAATTACAAATGATAAATAAAAAGTGACGCATGACAAATGACAAATAACAAGTGACAACTGTCAAATGAACAATGACAACTCTAAAATGACAAATGGTAAATTTATTTAATCTTTATCTATCATTCATTACATGACAAATAACAAATGACAAATGAAAAATGACTATCAACAAATGATAACTGTCAAATGACAAATGAAAAATGGCAAATGACAACTGTCAAATGATAAATTGCAAATGACAAATGACAACTGTCAAATGACAAATGATAAATTTATTTAATCTTTATCTATTATAATAATAAATTTATTCATGTTATAACTAAGGTTTTACACTCGTCAGGAACATGATACATAAAGTGCTTAAATAATAAATTTACTGGATAAGTAATTAAAAATATAATAATACAAATTATCTATTAGAATAAATCAGGCATTCTACAACTATTCGCGTTAATTTACGTGTGTATACTAATATATAATAATATAAAACAGAAATAGAGATTCCCACAAATGTATTTAAATTGATTCACCGTGTAAAAATTCATCGATATTATAAAAAGTTTGACGTAGTAAAAAAATTTTAACAACAGATTATGCATTACATGACAAATAACAAATGACAAATGACAATTGACAATAAATGACAAATGAAAAATGACAAATAACAAATGACAGCTGTCAAATGACAAATGCTAAATTTATTTAATCTTTATATATCATCCATTACATGACAAATAACAAATGACAAATGACAACTGACAAATGACAAATTTGTACTTTTTAATATTTTAATGATATTGTACATTTGTATCTTTATGTTGTAATAGCCTCCGGTAAATGAATAAATGACAAATGACAAATAAAAAATGACAAATGACAAATGATAAATAACAAGTTACAACTGACAAATAACAAGTGACAACTGTCAAATGACAAATGGTAAATTTATTTAATCTTTATCTAATCATTCATTACATGACAAATTACAAATGCCAAATGACAAATGAAAATAACAAATGAAAAATGACTATCAACAAATGACAACTGTAAAGTGACAAATGCTAAATTTATTTAATCTTTATCTATCATACATTACATGACAAATAACAAATGACAACTGCAAAACAAATGACAAATAAAAAACGACAAATCACAAACTTGTACACTTTTTAATATTTTAATGTTATTGTGCATTTGTATGTTTATGTTGTAATGGCCTCCCGTAGATAAATAAATAAATAAACTGCAACTGACAAATGACAAGTGACAAATGACAACTGACAAACAACAGATGGCAAATAACAAATGACAAATAATTGATGGGAAATAAAAATTATAAATGACAGATGCAAATTATGAATTATGCATGAACCATGGTATTTACCGTCAACAAACAAACAAACAAACGATAAATTACATGGACGATTAATAGGTCATACAAAGACAAATGGTAGATAATCCAACGGATAATTATATGACAGTATATTAATGATATTGTACATTTATATCTTTATGTTGTAATGGCCTCCCGTAAATGAATAAATGACAAATGACAAGTGACCACGGACAACAAATGACAAATGACGACTGAAAACTGTCAACTGACAATTCACAAATAACAAATTATAAATGATAAAAAATGACAAATGACAAATGAAAAATGGCAAATGACAAATCACATATGACATATGATAAATAACAAATGACAGATGCTATTTGAGATAGAATAAGTAAAAATTAATAGATGACAACTCATCAATGACAAGTAATAAATAACTAATGACAAAAGACAAATGACAAATGATAAATTACAAATGACAAATGACAAATGACAAATGACAAATGACAAGTGACAAATGACAAATGACAAATGACAAATGACAAATGACAAATGACAAATAACCACTGACAACTGATAAATTACAAATGACAAATAACAAATGAGAAATTTTAATCTATACATTTTTAATATTTTATTTATTCTAAGAGAAGCAAAGCATCAAATACAAATATAAATGATAAAAGACAAATGACAAATGTCAACTGACAAATGACAAAAGACAAATGTCAACTGACAAACTACAAATGATTGATTATATGGATGATAAAAATGACATATAGATAATTATACGACAATGATAATATTAGCATATAGGACAATAAACAGACAAATAAAAGATTATACAAAATAACAAATGATAAGTACTTATTTACATATGATAAATGATTGAGAAATGCCAGACGTGAAATACAGATAATAAATGAAAAATAACAAATGATAGATGACAAATAACAAATCATAAATGACAGATTACAAATGAATGTTAAATGACATATGACAAATAACATATGACAATTAAAAAGTAACAAATGTCAGATTGCAAATAAATAGATTGAAGGGCGAGAAGAAATAAAATTGACAAATTTATAAACAAAAAATCGTATGGCAGTGAGGATAATTCCACATAGCTCAATAGAAGGTTGGGCAGGTGACATATGGCAATAACGAGTCCCAGGAACAATTAATAAAATATGACAAATGACAGATGTGAATGCTAGACGTCAAATGACAAATGATAGATGACAAAGGTAGATAAAAAATATGAAATGACAAATCACAACTGATAAATGACAAGAAAATGATAAATGACAGATGACGAATGACTAATGAAAGATAGCAAATGACAAATAACAAATGACAGAAGATAGATTACAGGGATGATAGATAAATGACATATAGATAATTATACGATATTGAATAATAGTACATAGAACAATAGACACATAGACAAATGGCAAATCATGGTAAATAACAAATGATAACTACTAAATTACATATGCAATTGATAGTTCAGAAATACCAGACGTGACATAAGAGATGGCAAATGAAAAGTAGCAGAAGATAAATGACAAATGACAATAACAAAATGACAAATATCAGATGGAAAATGATAGATGACGAATGTCAAATAACCAATCATCAATGACAGATAACAAATGAATAATATTAAATGAAAAATGACAAATAACAGATAGCAAATGATAATTGACAAATAACATATGACATATTAAAAATAACAAATGCCAGATATACATAGGATTACCCGATAGTCATTTGAAGAATAAAAAATGATAAATGGCAAGTGGCTAATAACAGATGACCGCCATTTATCATCATCATAACAAATTACAAACGGTAGTAAACCAATAATAAAATAATAATTGATAGATAACAAATGTTAGATGATAATTGACAGATGATAGATACATGATGATAAATGATACATGAAAAATGACACTTATGACATAATGGTAAAATAATGAATTCACATATGAAAGTTGATTAATTATCCAATATTAAATATATGGCAAAAAGTAAAGATAAAGTAGTGATCACAGGTGAACATAAATGACAACTGAATTATTACAGATAGCAAATGACATAGATGACACATGGCAAATAAAAAAAAACGACAAAAAAAGACTTTTTAGATTTGTCACTTATAATTTGTCATCTGGCAACTGCCATTTGTCATCTATCATCTGTCAATTGTCACGTGTCATCTGTCACTTGTCATATGTTTTCTGCATGCGTTCTGTCCTATGCCACGTGTCTGAAGAAAATTTTGCGGTTTAATAAGTCGATTATTAATACTTACAAATGAAATATATATTATTATCACTTATTATTTATCACTTGTCATCGAGCATCTATCACGCGTCATCTGTCATCTATCATTTCTTAGTAATCAATTTATTTCTCTAATTTGCGATTTCGACTGAATTAAAGCCATCTGACCATCTGTCATTTAAAGTTTATTACCTATTATCCATCATCTATCACCTGCCAATTGTTATCTGCCATCTGTCACATGTCACGTGTCATCTGTATGCGTTCTGTCATATGTCAGGTGTCTGTAGAAAATTTAGCTGATTCAATAAGGTGATTATAAAAAATGAAATATACATTATGCGTCACTTATTTCGTCCAATCTCATTTAAGATTTGTCATCTATAATCTATCATCTGTCAAGTGTCACCTGTCATCTACAGAAAAAAAAACTGTTTATGATTTTACAAGCAATTTAAAAGAGATATAGTTTTTTCAGAATGGGTGATATAAATTGATCACCACGCACTCCAGTTTTAACCATTATAACTTTTTTCTAAGGGGTTATCTTAAATCTAAAATTTACGCCAATAAACTTTTCTGGTGCATCTCAAAGAAAATATCCATCATCGCAGAGTAGGATTTTTATTTTCGTAAGTAGGCTCTGTAAAGAACGTCCTGTTGTACATAATAATAAATAATATACTTTTTAAAATAAACGGTTCGTTCATCACTCTAGGCAGGCAATTTATACTCGTAATTATTTCCTTTTCCTGCCTTTTACAACGCTTTAGGGTAGATAGTGTGAAAATATTAGCTGAGGGCGGTCTAATTACGTGGCATTAAAATGGAGGTAAAGATATATGATGAAATTAAGAGGGGCAGAAGCACAGGTGAATGCCGTTAACGGTTAAGTAAAAGCTGGGGGAAATAAATTAAGTGTTTACTTTAAAATACAGCCTTTGTATTTACACAAAATATAGTTAATAATAATATAAATACATTTTAAAATATATGGTAAAACAAAGTGATTCTGTTTTCTTTCTCCAGGAAAATATATACATTTATTTATGATAAAATTATATTATTTATTTATGAGTTGTTCCGTATTATTACGTTGCGCTTTTTGTTATTTGATGGGCTGCATATGTTGCTAGTCGTTATTTCTAGTTGAGGTTTATATAAAATGGCTTGTAGGCAAATGCTGTTTTTAATAAACGTAATTAAACAGAGCTTTGTGCTAGGAATTTAATGTGCTTGTTTAAGACGTGTTGTTTATTTTATTTAAAAAGGAAACAATTAGAAGACGCAAATCATACATCATCCGACGAAACGTTGTAATTCCAGAACTAATTAGCAACACCCTCCCTTGGCAGAAGGAGAAACTTTATTGCATTAGGAAGATATATGTTTATGAGATGAAATAGAGTATCCACAGGAAATTTGTTATTTGTTATAAACAAAATAATTATACATACATACAAACTGGATAATATTTTGTGGTCAATGTGAAGTTTCAACAAGACGGCGTCACATGCCATACAGCGGGTGAAACAATTCAATTACTGCATAAGATATTTCTCTCTCGTTTCGGTGATCAGAAATGTGATTTAGCAATATTAGATTCATTTTTATAGAGTTATTTGAAGTCAATGGTCTATGTCAACAAGCCTACAACTACCAAAGAATTTCGACCACAACAATTATGCAAAATTTCGTGCAAAGCTGTGTTATCCCATAAATAACACTATTCTATTTTTTTTTATATCTACGTCGACACGATTCTAATAATTTCCCGTAAACTTTAAAAATGACGTTGTAAAATGATTTATTATTATTGTTCGGGTCGAATATTAAAATTTGCTTACCGGAATAAATCAAATTTATCTGCAACTACCAACCTCACCACTTTTACGACGCCGACGTGAAAATTAACAGACAACCGATATTTGTTATTCCTATGCAGATACCTGAAATCGGCCGTAAAATCAGGTCCATCTGTTTCCAGTCCATTTTTAAAGTGTTGATCCATGAATGAAACGTATCGACGAAAGTTGTTTGTTTACACCGATAAAAATTTAATATTACTGACGCAAAACATACACAGGTGTGGTATATTTCACATTGTTGAAACCGTTTTCTATGCGCACGTAAAAATGCCACAAATAAAGTTTTGTTTGTATGAAATTCAGGAAAATATCATAGGAATGATCAATAATATAATGGAGAAGACAATGGGAAATAAAATTAGTTTTTTTTAAATTTTAAAATCTCATGAATTCTGAATAATTTTAATTACGTTTTTATTGTCAATAGGAGCACAAAGATTGGTTTGTTTGATTGTCGAAATGTCCTAATATTTCCCATTGTTTCGCCAGAGTAATTCATTTCTCTTAATGTTCAGACCGTTAGACGATTATGAAGGAAAATTAAATTTTCTGTTATAACAAAGATCCGGCTAAGATAAAATGTAATATCCTGAAACGAGGAAATTTATATCGTTAATGTAACGACGGAGTCGTCGATAAATTTCTTAGGTATACTTCACTAGCTCTAATTGAATTTTATCTCCTGGATATTCGGAACAATTTATCACGTAAATATTGGGATTATGAAGAATGTGCTTTAATTAAAAAAGAAAATTTAACTTATCACCTGCGATAATGAAAATTATGGGTGTTTATTATAAAACTTGGAAGATAATATGTAATAAATTAAATTATTATTACAAAATTTTTCAATAAAATTAACGTGGTTGTTTTACAAAGTGGAGGGTGACTTAAACCCATCTAACCACATTATAAGAATATTTAACGTCATCTACTATTATTTTTTTGTTTGTTTGCAATGATATTAATTATTATTCATGATCATAAAAAGTAGTTGATTAAGTGAAACATTTTTGGAGAGTGGATTAATGTTTAGTTTGCATGATGTTTTAATTAAATATGTTCATTTCTTTATTATTCATTCATTCATTCTGTGATAGGTTTATTATTTTATTCGTTCATTCATTACATTACTCATTCGTTTGTTCTGCTATTTGTCTATATATTCATGAGTTCATTTGTTCATAAATTTATTCGTCCATTGTCTCAGCCAGCTTTCCTGCGGGAAATTTCGGAGGGAACAAGCTACTAGATAGTTCGATTGGTCTTTTGCCAGTATACCAAGTTCACACGATCGATTTTCACGCCAGAATTGCTACGGACCTCCATCAGGGTTTATTTATTTATCATCTATCAAATAATCTGTATGTCATTTATTTCATTCATTATCTATTGTTTGTCAGCTATAATTTACTATTTGTCATTTGTCATTTTGTATTTTGATTATTTCAACTGTTTTTCTTGAGTATAATTGATTGTTTTTATTTATCTAGACAGAAAAATGTTCATTTTTTAAATAAAAACTGTTTTACGTTCTACGATTTTTTTTTTGTCAACTTTGAACTAATTTTATCTATACCTAATATTTTAATTTTTAATTTTGAGAATTTCAATTGTCCTTTAGAATGACAGTTATTTTAGATTTTTTGATAATTTTAACTGCTGTTTTTAACAATAATTTTTAATTGTTTTCACTATTATCAGTTATGTTTATGTTTACATTAGTTAATATTTTTTCACTACTTTTATCGATTATCTATTGTTTTCTTTTAACGTATAATACTTTAAATTGTTTTTTAGTGTGACATTCAACTATTTTATTACTAATTATCATTTGCGTTAGTAAATATTTTTTCACTGATTTTATCGATTGTTTATTATGTTTATTTTAACGTACAATACTTTTAATTACTTTCTAAAGTGACATTCAACTGTTTTAGTACTTGGATTTAGTTTCAACTCTTTCCATAAACAATGTTCGTTCGTTAAATTATTTCACTCGATATTATTTTCCTTTATACAAATATAAATAATTTTAATTCATTTTTAGAATCATTTTTAATTATTTTAGCGCGTTTTATAATTTCAGATATTTTATAAAGGAACATTTATTTATTTTTGTCTTTGTAACAATGTGTTTAATTAAATAATCTTGTCAATTTTTAATTCAGGAAATTCCAATTGTTTCATTTTAAAAGAGTCAATTGTTTTAACTGAAAATTATTTAATATAGCTTTTTACGTACACTTGATCATTACTTATTCCAGCGTACTCTTGACCTACCACCACAATAAGCAGTACAATGACCTATCGTACTCCTGACCTACCTTAACAAAGTACGCATTGACCTAGGTCATGAGTACGCTAGTACTACAATCTATTTTTCTTAAATCATTTGCAGATTATTACATGGAAACAGAACTTAAATAAATATGCAATAAATAGAGAAATTGTTTTCAGCATTAATAGTTTATGATAAAAACCAAATTTTTCAGTCTAGATGAAAAGAATTTTATTGCTCACTTAGTACAAATTAATTATTAGTTTCCCCTTTATTACAAATCAACAAATCTTAATAACATATCTTGCAAATTTCATCAAAATCATTACAATGTGAATTTTATTTAATAAAATAAGTTAGTTTCTGGAAAATTCTTGAAAAAATATTAATAACTAATTATTAATTTCTAGTACATTTCAAAAGACAAATATTTTAGAAATATATCCTGAAAGTTTTATCAAATTTCAAAATATTTGAAGGCAAACACTTCAAATGATTTTTATAAAGAGAAAATCAATCAGTTTCTGTAAAATTTCTTCCAAAATTAGTAAAAATTGCTTACTAATTTCTTCTATATTTTAAAGCCACACAATTCAGGAGTACATTTTGACAAGTTCATCAAAATCTACCGAATGGTTTTCAAAATACTCAAAGATGAATACCCCATATGATTTTTATAAAAAGGAAATCAATCAGTTTCTGTAAAATTTCTTCAAAATATAGTAAAAATTGCTTACCAATTTCTTCTACATTTTAAAGCCGCATATTTCAGGGGTATATTTTGATAATTTCATCAAAATCCTTTGAATAGTTTTCGAAATACTCAAAGAAGAACATTTCATGTGATTTTTATACAAAGGAAATCAATCAGTTTCTGTAAATTTTCTTTCAAAATTAGTAAAAATTGCTTACTAATTTCTTCTATATTTTTAAGCGACGCATATCAGGAGTATATTTTTAATATTTTATCAAAATCCATTTAATGGTTTTCGAAATACTCAAAGTCGATCACTTTACGCGATTTTTATAAAAAGGAAATCAATTAGTTTCTGTAATATTCTTGAAAAATTAGTAAAAATTGCTTACTAATTTCTTGTATATTTTAAAGCCACACATTTCAAGAGTACTTTTTGATAATTCTATCAAAATCCATCGAATGGTTTTCGAAATACTCAAAGAAGAATATTTCGTGTGATTTTTATAAAAACGAAATCAATCAGTTTCTGTAAAATTTGTTCCAAAATTAATAAAAATTACTTACTAATTTCTTCTATATTTTAAAGCCACAAATTTTAGGAGTATGTTTTGATAATTTTATCAAAATCCATCGAATGGTTTTCGAAATACTCAAAGAAGAACATTTTATGTGATTTTTATAAAAACGAAATAAATCAGTTTCTGTAAAATTTGTTCCAAAATTAGTATAAATTGCTTACTAATTGCTTCTATATTTTAAAGCCACATATTTCAGGAGTATATTTTGATAATTTTATCAAAATCCATCGAATGGTTTACGAAATACTCAAAGAAAAACATTTCGTGTGATTTTTATAAAAATGAAATCAATCAGTTTATGTAAAATTTCTTCCAAAATTAGTAAAAGTTGCTTACCAATTTCTACTATATTTTAAAACCACATATTTCAGGAGTATATTATGATAATTTCATCAAAATCCATCGAATGGTTTTCGAAATACTCAAAGAAGAACATTTAATGTGATTTTTATAAAAAGGAAATAAATCAGTTTCTGTAAAATATTTCCAAAATTAGTAAAAATCGCTTACTAATTTCTTCTATATTTTAAAGCCACATATTTCAGGAGTACATTTTGATAATTTCATCAAAAACCATGTAATGGTTTTCGAAATACTCAAAAAAGAACATTTCATGTGATTTTTATAAAAAGGAAATCAATCAGTTTCTGTAAAATTTCTTTCAAAATTAGTAAAAATTGCTTACTAATTTCTTCTTTATTTTAAAGCCACACATTTCAGGAGTACATTTTGATAATTTCATCAAAATCCATTTAATGATTTTCGAAATACTCAAAAAAGAACATTTCATGTTATTTTTATAAAAAGGAAATCAATCAGTTTCTGTAAAATTTCTTCCAAAATTAGTAAAAGTTGCTTACTAATTTTTTCTATATTTTAAAGCCACACATTTCAGGAGTATATTTTGATAATTTTATCAAAATCAATTGAATGGTTTACGAAATACTTAAAGAAGAACATTTCGTGTGATTTTTATAAAAAGGAAATCAATCAGTTTCTGTAAAATTTCTTCCAGAATTAGTAAAAGTTGCTTACCAATTTCTTCTATATTTTAAAGCCACCAATTTCAGGAGTATATTTTGATAATTTTATCAAAATCGATCGAATGGTTTTCTAAATACTTAAAGAAGAACATTTCGTGTGATTTTTATAAAAATGAAATCAATCAGTTTCTGTAAAATTTCTTTCAAAATTAGTTAAAGTTGCTTACTATTTTTTTCTATATTTTAAAGCCACACATTTGAGGAGTATATTTTGATAATTTTATCAAAATCCATCGAATGGTTTTCGAAATACTTAAAGAAGAATATTTCGTGTGATTTTTATAAAAAGGAAATCAATCAGTTTCTGTAAAATTTCTTTCAAAATTAGTGAAAGTTGCTTACTAATTTTTTCTATATTTTAAAGCTCCATATTTTGGAAGTATATTTAGATTATTTTATCAAGATCTATCGAATGGTTTTCGAAATACTCAAAGAAGAATATTTCATGTGATTTTTATAAAAAGGAAATCAATCAGTTTCTGTAAATTTTTTTCCGAAATTAGTAAAAGTTGCTTACTAATTTCTTCTACATTTTAAAGCCACACATTTCAGGAGTATATTTTAATAATTTCATCAAAATCCATCAATTGGTTTTCGAAATACTTAAAGAAGAACATTTCGTGTGATTTTTATAAAAATGGTATAAATCAGTTTCTGTAAAATTTCTTTAAAAATTAGTAAAAGTTGCTTACTAATTTCTTCTATATTTTTAAGCCACATATTTTGGAAGTACATTTTGATTATTTCATCAAAATCTATCGAATGGTTTTCGAAATACTCAAAGAAGAAAATTTCGTGTGATTTTTATAAAAAGGAAATCAATCAGTTTCTGTAAAATTTCTTCCAAAATTAGTAAAAGTTGCTTACAAATTTCTTCTATATTTTAAGGCCACACATTTCAGGAGTATATTTTGGTAATTTCATTAAAATTCATCGAATGGTTTTCAAAATACTCAAAGAAGAACATTTCATGTGATTTTTATAAAAAGGAAATCAATCAGTTTCTGTAAAATTTCTTCCAAAATTAGTAAAAATTGCTTACTAATTTCTTCTATATGTTAAAGCCTCACATTTCAGAAGTATATTTTGATATTTTTATTAAAATACATCAAATGGTTTTCGAAATACTCAAAGAAGAACATTTCATGTGATTTTTATAAAAACGAAATCAATCAGTTTCTGTAAAATTTCTTCCAAAATTAGTAAACATTGCTTACTAATTTCTGCTATATTTTAAAGCCACGTATTTCAGGAGTATATTTTGATAATTTTATCAAAATCCATCGAATGGTTTTCGAAATACTTAAAGAAGAACATTTCATGTGATTTTTATAAAAACGAAATCAATCAGTTTCTGTAAAATTTCTTCCAAAATTAGTAAAAATTGCTTACTAGTTTCTTCTATATTTTAAAGCCACATATTTTAGGAGTATATTTTGATAATTTCATCAAAATCCATCGAATGGTTTTCGAAATACTCAAAGAAGAACATTTCATGTGATTTTTATAAAAAGGAAATTAATCAGTTTTTGTAAAATTTCTTCCAAAATTAGTAAAAGTTGCTTACTAATTTCTACTATATTTTAAAGCCACAAATTTCAGGAGTACATTTTGATAATTTTATATAAATCAGTTGAATGGTTTTCGAAATACTCAAAGAGAACATTTCGTGTGATTTTTATGAAAAGGAAATCAATCAATTTCTTTAAAATTTCTTCCAAAATTAGTAAAAATTACTTACTAATTTCTTCTATATTTTAAAGCCACCCATTTCATGAGTATATTTTGATAACTTTATCAAAATCAATTGAATGGTTTTTGAAATACTCAAAGAAGAACATTTCATGTGATTTTTATAAAAAGGAAATCAATCAGTTTCTGTAAAATTTCTTCCAAAATTAGTAAAAATTTCTTACTAATTTCTTCTATATTTGAAAACCACATATTTCAGGAGTATATTTTGATAATTTCATCAAAATCAATCAAATGGTTATCGATATACTCAAAGAAGAACATTTCATGTGATTTTTATAAAAAGGAAATCAATCAGTTTCTGTAAAATTTCTTCCAAAATTAGTAAAATTTTCTTACTAATTTCTTCTATATTTTAAAGCCACACATCTCAGGAGTATATTTTGTTAATTTCATCAAAATCCATTGAATGGTTTTCGAAATATTCAAAGAAGAACATTTCGTGTGATTTTTATAAAAAGGAAATCAATCAGTTTCTGTAAAATTTCTTTCAAAATTAGTAACAATTGCTTACTAATTTCTTCTATATTTCAAAGCCACATATTTGAGGAGTATAATTTGATAATTTTTGAAAATCCATCTAATGGTTCTCGATATACTCAAAGTAGAACATTTCATGTGATTTTTATAAGAAGGAAATCAATCAGTTTCTGTAAAGTTTTTTCCAAAATTGGTAAAAGTTGCTTACTAATTTCTTCTATATTTTAAAGCCACGTATTTCAGGAGTATATTTTAATAATTTCATAAAAATCCATCGATTGGTTTTCAAAATATTCAAAGACAAACACTCCTTTATATAAAATTCAAAATAAAACTGAAAAATTAGCCTAAATTATTGCTTTTAAATACTCCGCACAATTCTAATTAATTAAGTTATGTGAGAAAGTGTAAATTAAAGTATGCACTTTACGGCTTAATACGTTATCTAATTTGTGAAATTACTGGATATTCAAATATTTACGAACTTAATTAATTACATTATCATTTAATCACTCCCACATTATTCAGATGCGTCATTTTAGAAAAAACGGCTTGTATATAATATGCACACATATTATATTTCCATCGTCTTTTCATTATGTAAATTTAATGAATAAAGAAAATTTTATACACCAACGACAACATGTCGTATTTGTGCACTAAGGAAGTTTTATATATTTTACAAAATAGTTAAATCTCGGTCGTGTAATTCTAGTAGTTTTATGGTAAACAGGGAACTAGATGAACAAAGACTCTTCAGGTTTAATTATTACCAAGTCGCAGCGAGGAGACCGAATAAATTTTCAATTTTTTTCCTCTCCAAAACGGAAGCCGCAATAAAAAAAAACACAAATAAAGTTATTAGCTTTGTTGACCTACTGTCCAAACAAACAAAGTTAAAAAGTGCTTTAATATATTACTCCGCATGCGATGGTGAGCACAACTTTAACATTAACGAAGATTAAATTATACATCCCAGCGGAATATGCGTTATAATTATTTTAAACTTTATTACAATGGAAAAATTTAACGTTTGAAGTTTATAATTTATTACTGCTGTATAATACTTTAATTTCTAGAAAGAAAAATGGAATAATTAATTATTATCTATTAAAAATAATTAGAAATTAAGGTATTTTATAGCTTTTACGCACAAAAATTTGTTCTCCAATTTCAATAAAACTATTAATTGTCTATTTTTTTTAACTTTTTATCAAAATTTAATAGAGTAATTATGTAAAGCATAATTCATTAATTTAATTACGAACAAGTTTCCACAATAACGTCTGCGTATTTTCTATTATTACAATAATAGTATTATCCAATTAAATTTAATCAAACCGTTAAATAATAAATCACAATCACAACGTAATAATTAACATTAATTTTCATTTTACGTATTTGGAGTGTATTTTCACACTCCATAAATATTCTGTTATAATTTTTTTTATGCATACACGATGTGGTGGATAAAAGTTTTTACGGGCACTCGGCACTAATTTTGTGACGTAAAAAATAATCTGCTGAATGGGGGCTTTTGTCTACTAATCCGTGAGCGTGTATAGGTGGTGGGATCATGGTCACCCTTCGTTGAAAAGGGTAATTGTTTAAAGTTACGGCCATTGAAGGGAAAACGCTGTCTGGTAGGAATTATTATTTAATGTTATAATAGGGTCCAGAGACGTGGGTAGGATTTATGTATAATATTTAAATACATTAAATACCAATTATATATTTAATCTGTTAACATTTATATTACACTTTATATTTTAATCGTGTTCAGTTTTTTAATAAGATTAATTATCTCAATTAGCAAAAAAACTTCTTGAATCTTTGTAAATCTCATCATGAATTTTTATTTATATACAATTTTGTTTGTGCATGCATGAAGATAAATAATTGTACGTAGACTCTTAATTAAGGTAAATAATACACTCGATTTATTGTAAATACACGTGGTGCTCGAGGCCCTTCATTAAATTGTTATTAAGACGAGGAATTTTACGAAAATTATTCGAAAAATAAGATGCCGTAAAATATTACCCATGTCAAACGCCTAAAAAAATTTTATTCACCATTATTACAGGCTTCATATTTCATTTACGCATCAAATACGGCGATGCATTAATCAAAAATAAAAAAAAAAACGTGAGTTAAATGTCTACTTTAAAATGAAATGTTATTATATTTATCGGTGTATACCATATGAAAAAAAATCCAGTTTATAACTGAATAAATAAATAAGAAAACCCTAATGTATTATCTATACGTTGGATAATACGTTTTGTAATTTTTAGGCTAATTCCTTGAGTAGTTAGTTCTTAACAATTATTTATTCCTCTGATTGTAATTTTACTTCCTTCCATTCTGTTTTGAGCGTTGCCGTTTTGTTTCTAGCTCAGATGTAGCAGCTGTTTCATAAAAATATTATAAATACGTTCGTGCTGAATAGATTCTGTAATTTTTAAGTTAATTCCTCAACTGGTTAGATTTTTAACAATTTTTCAATCCTCTGTTTGCAATTTTACTTCCTTCCATTCTGTTTTGAGCGTTGCCGTTTTGTTTCCAGCTCAGATGAGGCAGTTGTTTTATGAAAATATTATAAATACGTTTATCCTGAATAGATTTTGTATTTTTTAAGTTAATTCCTCAAGTGGTTAATTTATAACAATTTTTTAATCCTCTGTTTGCAATTTTACTTCTTTCCATTCTGTTTTGAGCGTTGCCGTTTTGTTTCTAGTTCAGATATGGCAGTTGTTTTATGAAAATATTATAAATACATTCATCCTGAATAGATTTTGTAATTTTTAAGTTAATTCCTTAAGCGGTTAATTTTTTACAATTTTTAAATCCTCAGTTTGCAATTTTACTTCCTTCCATTCTATTTTGAGTGTTGCTGTTTTGTTTCTAGCTTAGATATGGCAGTTGTTTTATGAAAATATTATAAATACGTTCATCTTGAATAGAGTGGGTATGTGGAAGATATTAAATTTTAATATATTAGTTCTAAGAGAAATGGAAAGGTCTAGCAAATTAAGTTTTACATAAGTTGAGCAATTTTGGACTTGATTTTAATGATGTACAATTAACAAACATACGTCAATATGTTGAATAAAAAAGTTAATCTTCTAATATTATTCGTCCATCTAGTGGGGTGCCACAAGGATCAAACTTTGGACCTCTATTATTCCTACTCTTTATCGATGATATTGTAGATACTATACTTTAGAATCCAATATTCTAATTTATACTGATGATTTTAACTATTTAAGACTATAATAACTGAGGATGATTGCATCGTACTTCAGAATGATTTCGAACGTGTAAATACTTGTTGAAAAACTAACAGTATTTCACTTAACATAAAAAAATGCAAATGCATCACTTGTCGAAGACGATGTAACCTTAGTTTTCACTATTACAACATCGATGATACATCTCTAGAACAATGTGAAGTCATTTAAGATCTTGGAGTTAGATTTGACTTGATACCCCATATTACACATATCTGCAACAGTAGTCTTCAAATGTTTGGTTTTATTAAAAGAACTTGCCGGTTTTTTAATAATATTAATATGATTAAGCTACTTTATTTTTCCTATGTTCAGTACAGTTTCGTCCCACACTATACATTAACTTTATTGTCGTGGAAATTGTGAAAATCCTCATTCAAAACATACATATTTCGCCTATAATATGCGATTAAGACAGATAATTTGGGGTAAGGTAAGGCTTTTTGTAAAGCAAAGTATTTATCAAGATTTTTTGATGCCAGGATTTCATCTTCTTGTAATGCTTTTCTTGCTAATTTAGCATCTTGCAAGTGCTTGTACAAGAATTGTTTTTTCTTCGTCATCAGTTGTTAATTTTAAAGTTTAAGAAATCGCATTTCGCACAGCTATCTTTACGTGGAAAATGGAAGTGTAAATCTCGTTTAAAGATTTTCCTGTCCATTCATTAACTTTTTTCATCCGTTCATTCGTGCATTCGTTAATTCCTTTATTCGTTTATTTCTTCATTTATGTATCTGTTCATTTATTTTGTTCATCCGGTTATTAGATATTTCGTTATTTACTTCATTTTTTATTCGTTCATTAGATTATTCATTTATTCGGTTGTTTGTTCATTTCTTCATTCGTTCCTTCGTCCGTTCGTTCATTCATTTCTTCGTTTGTACATTTATCCAATCATTTATTTGTTTATTAGTAAGATAGTCACTTATTTCATTTTTTAATTAGTGAATTTTTTCATTGATTCATTTATTCATTCGTACATACTCTCATTCTTTCGTTAGGTAATTCGTGAATTCTTTAATTAGTTAATTCATTTATGAATTCAATATAGTTGGTCTATTCATTTATTCATTCTTTCGGTCATTAGTTGATTTATTCATTAGTTCATTAATTTATTCTTTCATTCGTTCAATCATACATTTGTTCATTCGTTTATTAGTTAATTACTTTTTTACTTCATTTTTCTATTAATTAATTTGTTAATTCGTTGATTCATTTTATTCGATCATTTATTGATTAGTAGGTCTATTCATTTATTTATTCAGTCGTTCATTCGTTAATTAAATGATTACTACATTTACTTATTCACTCAATCATTCATTTCTTTATTCATTCATTCATTCATTTATCATTTTATTTATTCTTTCATTCGTTTCTCGTTCATTATGTTTATGTTTATTATTCATTTGTTCATTTGTCCTTTCATTCATTCGTTCATGTGTCAATTCGTTTATTAGTTAATTCATCCAATCATTTATTAGTTCATTTGTTTATATATTTATTGATTCGTTTATTTATTCGTTCATTCATTCATTAATTCATTTATTCCTTCACTTATTTATTAATTAATTGGATAGTTCATGAATTAGTTAATTTTTTTCACTAATTAATTTATTAATTCATTTATTTATTAAATGATGTATTTATGAATTAATTTATTCATTCATTTGATACAAAAAAAATTGTTAACATAAAGTAAGAAGTAATTAATAATTTCTACAAAATTAGAAAATTAAGCATAGAAATGTAAAAGAGAACTTATTAGAAGAAAACATTACAATTTTTGAAAAGAAAAAGAAATTTTTGAAATCTGATAAGAGTTTTCATAAGAATGAAGAGAAATTTCTACAAAATTAACAAAGTAATTTTTTTAAGAGATTAAGCTATATATTATATAAAATATATAAGTCCTTTACGTTGTAGAAAATTAACTAATAATTAGAAAAAACACGAAAATATTTCGTAAAATCTACAACAAATGAGTCTTATTAAGACTACAAGAACAAACCACTTTTGAAACAACTACTTCTCTAGCTAATACTTCGACAGACATTGAATAATACAAAAGTAATTTGCGTGTTAAAAAATAGCAAGGCTATCAAAGCAACACTAGTTTGAACGTATTTCTTTCTGTAAAATGAACTAAAAATGTTTGAATGTACGTTAAATAATTTGTGACTGAATATATTATGATAAATTTGGAACAAGAAATTAATTTAGGTTAGTGTAATTAAAAATAAATTAGCAAAAGCAATTAAATAATTCAATACTCAATTTATAACCATCTGCAGACACGTGTTTCGATCTCTCGATCTCTTCAGTACAGCTTTATTATAAAATTGATTTGATAGCCTTGCTATTTTGTAACACGCAAATTACTTTTGTATTATTCAATGTCTGTCGAAGTATTAGCTAGAGAAGTAGTTGTTTCAAAAGATTTTACGAAATATTTTTGTGTTTTTTCTAATTATTAACCTTTAGAACCTTTTTGAAACCCCGGTTTCGCTTAAATATGTTGTTCTGAATGGCATTAAAAATTTCAGAGCTTCGCATGAAAGTTCTGGATATTCTGCCCGAACAGAAAGCCAAAATGAAAATGAGCTTGTGTTCTCAAGCTTTAATTTCCAACCAGCGTCACTTATGAAGTCTATGAAGGATTCTTTAGCAATTACGTCATCCGGAATTTCCGCAATGAATATAAAGGGATTACGAATCCAATTTTGGGAAGTAAAATCTTCTGTAAAATATTTCTCAAACCAATCTGACATCGATATTAGATGTTGCTTAATGTCGTTTATCACTCAGATAACTTGATACTGATAAATTGTTGTCTATACTAATATTTCCTTTCTCTGATTGCTGTATCATTAACTGCAGTTTTCTTTTAAATGCTAATATTTTATCGCTGAAGTCAAACAAAGAATTATTAGTTCCTTGTAAACTTAAATTTAAATCATTTAGTCGAGAACATATATCGGATAGGTACGCTAGTCTGAATAACCATTCCTTATTGGCAAAATTATCTTTTTTGGAATCTCCAGAATCCTTAATTATAAAATGGCGGATGAAGTAAGTACGCCAGAAGATACAAATACATATTTAAAATGTTGCACCAACATATTATGCAAGATATTAGTGTGTATAAAATGTGGAAACAGTTACCATAACAGTTGCAGTAACAAGAGTAAAGGTATGGAGTTCATCGATGGGACACGAGTAATTTGCTGTGGCCAAGAAAAAAGTGAGGTTAGTAATTCACTCCTTGTATTACAAAACTCAGCACTGAAAAGGGAAATCGAATTATTAAATAACATTATCACAGAAATGAATGACAAAAGTGTTATCTTAAAAGAGAATAATAAACTTATCCTAGATAAAATAAATAACTTGGAAAATAATAAAATAATCAAGGAAAGTAGTGCCATCTGTGAAACAACAGCCAAAAATATCATAGTTGATAAAGAAAATACTCTTAAACCAACCCATGATAAAATTACTAAAATACACAACTAATAGTTGAAGCAGCATGTGCAGAAATCACGTTTGAGTCAAATCAGAAAGTAATTGTTCTATGTATTTATCGCTCTCCTGATGGGAACTTTAATAATTTCTTAGATATTTTTGAGGATATTCTCCATAAATTAATAATATTGGAGAAGTCTAAGGTTATTATTGGGGGTGATTTTAATGTGGATATGATGAAGGCTGACGAATATAGCTCAATCATGTTTAGAAATTTAGTAGAAAGTTACAATTTAGAAATTACCATAACTAAAGAAACTCGAATAACCAATACTAGTAAAACCTGTATTGACAATATTTTAACTAATATGAAATCCATAAAATCAGAGGTAGTTGATACTCACTTTTCAGACCATCGTGGACAAATATTATCATTCAGAGAAAGTAAAAACAAAAATAAAAGAACTATAACATCTAGAATAATAAATACGAAAACAATGTATAATATGAATTGCGACCTAGATAAGTTAAATTGGAATAAGTTGTTACATCACTGCAACGACTGTGAAACATATTTTGATTTATTTTATAAAACACTTTTACAATTATTTAATAAAAATTGTCCGTTTAAAACTAAGAACTATAATAATTTCACAGGAAAAAAACCGTGGTTTACAGCCGACTTAAAGCGACTAAAAAACGATATTGAGTTCTACTATCAGCTATACCATTATGCAAACAGTGCAGAAATATACAATAAATATAAAACAGCGAAGAAAAAATATAAGTATTTATTACAGGAAGAAATTAAAAAATATAACTCATTCCGAATTGCTAATTGAAATAATAAATCTAAAGAGCTGTGGAAAATAATTAAAAACAAAAATCAAGATGATACCCAACAAACTAATCAAATACTCAGTTTTATAAAAGACGAAAACAGTAGAATTGATAATCCACAAGAAATAGCACATAAGTTGAACAAATACTTTAGTTCAGTTGGCAATGCAAATGCAACACAAAATACGAACATTCAGTATTGTGGTGTTAACAATAGTGTAGTTGATTCCATCTTTCTTTATCCTGCATCAACGAATGAAATAAAAAACATAATCGATAACATTAAATCTACCAATAGTAAAGACATTGATGATATATCTTCGAGGCTTATCAAACATATAGCTCCCTTCATAATAGAACCCTTAACGGAGGTTATTAATATGTCAATGTCAAAAGGTATATTCCCCACCATACTAAAAACAGGACATATAATACCAGTATATAAGAAGGGTGATCCACATAACATGGGAAACTATAGACCAATATCTTTGTTACCAATGTTATCAAAAATTTTCGAAAGAGTAATTTATGATAGAATAATAAATTACATAAACAAAAACAACATACTATGTAATCAGAAATATGGTTCTAGGCAGGGTTTTACAACTACTCATGCTATTTTTAACTTCCTAAATTTTGTGCTCAATAATCTAGACAGAAATTCGTCTCAGGTATATGCAATTTTTTTGGACCTAACGAAAGCATTTGATTGCGTACAACATCAATGACTGTTACAAAAAATGTTCAATTATGGATTACGAGGGAACTGCTAGAAATTGCTGTCTTCTTATTTGAGGAATAGAAAACATATAAAATCAGTCAGTATAAATAATAAGCGATACAAATCAAACGTTGCCTACCCCACAGTCAGTGTCCCTCAGGGAAGTATTTTAGGACCGTTGTTGTTTCTCTTGTTCATAAATGATATGCCTTCGATGATAAACGCACATACTACACTGTTTGCAGATGACACGACGTTCAGCTTAACAAATAGTTGCATAACTGAACTGAATAATGCAACAAATAATATGTTAATTCAACTAAATACATGACTTGAGTCAAACAACTTAATAGCAAACATGCCGAAGACCTACATAATGAATATGAGATCAACGATGGGCGAAACCGATGTTTCATTGAATGGTCTAAATATAAATGAAACAAATAATATTAAATTTCTAGGTATACACATCCAAAATTACATAAAATGGGATCAACATGTACACAAAATATGCTCATCAATTTTAAAATATTCATATTTAATTTACTCGTCAAGAAACGATATACACCAAGAAGCTGCCAGGATAGTATACATATCACATTGTCAATCAAAATTGGCATATGTGTATTTTGGGGCTGTACTACACAAATAAATATTCGTACAACAACAAGACATCCAAAGCAATAAGTTTATTTTACCAAAATATTCGCGGTCTAAACTCTAAAACTCAAGAATTTTTTAATAATTGCTTTCTTTTGGACGTCGACATAGTTTTATTGGCCGAAACCTGGTTAAACGACTCAGTTTTCAATCAAGAATTATTTCCGCCTAATTATACAGTCATTATATTGTATATATATATATATATATAGTACATATAGTATTTGATTTTAGAAAGGTTTACCTAATTTTTTAGAACTACACTTGCTCTATTTCTTAAATTATTTTTTTTCCAGTTAAGTACTAATAATAGAGTATTAAGTCAGATTCCTAATAACTTAGTTCCATAGAGAAGTGAAATGATAATTGATGGTAATTTAAAAGAAACTACATTTTTACATTTTTTTCCTTATATTTTTACAATTCCTTAATTGAAACAGACGCTAAACAAGCACCGTGTTTATTCTCCGTATCTAGTAACTCTCTAAATAAATAAACTGAAACAATATTTGGTGCATTTACTATAGTGGCTATTTATTTTAGATCCGTTCAAAAACTTCCAGGAAAACATTTATTCGCCCGGCGCCTCCACCATAAATACAACTAAGTGTGTGCTCGATAAAAACGGAATTTATATGTGGGGGAAGATAAAGGGAAATAATGAAAAAAAGTACGAAGAGTTATTTATTGCTTCCTGAAACGGTATGTTTTTTAATCAAGTTTTATGAAAAAACTTTGCTTGAATCTACTTACTTTTAAGGTTACTCTTTAAAAATAGTTCCGCCTTTAAGTTTAAACTTTTACTAAAGTAATTTAATATATTTTTTACAATAAAAAATTTCAATTTATATTCGTAATATTATTGAGCGGGAACTGAAACTGAATGTTATCGCAAATTTAATAAATCATCACCACACGCGTCGACATGAAATTCCAATCAATTCAGTTTTCAGGCGATACACACATTCGGTTAAAAGATTGATGGCTTCGGCGTATTTCAGCAGCGGAACGAAAGAAGTCAAGTGTAAATATTTGTCTAACGTTGACGATCGTATCAACTTCAAGATGTTACTTCTTCGAGTGCTCCTAAATGAGGTTGCAGACGTTCTTCTTTACGCCGAAAAGTTCGGCCATTAAAGAGAAGTGCGTGATTACAGAAAATTTACCTACTGTTCATATTTTACGGGCCTAATAGGTCGATTATACTAATACGATGTCTGATGAGAGTGATATTGGTTTTTTTTTTTAATCTTGACTGAAGTACATATTTAATATTTTTTAATGTATTAATTTAACACGACCTTAGTATAATATATATATTTAATATTTTTCAATATATTATTTTAACACGACCTTGAATAATTTTTTATAATTTTATTTTAACGCGACCTTTAATAATGGATGTGCTTTAATCTATTAGTAAATATTTACAGGGGATGGTGTCCATTGCATGCAAATTTTGAGTAAGGTCGATGCTAGAGCGTGTCACATTCGATAACACTCAAGGCCAAACGCGGTTTTAAGGAATTTATATTAAATCCACGTTCAGTTCGTCGTTGCGAGGATTTCTTAAATAATATGAATTAAACACGAGCTTATTAAAAACATCCTCACTTAGAAGATTATGAAGGGAATGCCGAAAAATATTAAGACGGTATTAATATAGATGTTTGAAGGCTTTCAGTGCGTTTAATAATTAATATTTATTGTTAAAAATGTTTTTATACGAATAATTTGAAAAGCTGGAGGTAAAAAATAAGCCAACGAAAATATTGGAGATTAAAAAGTGTTAATAAAGTATACACTGAAGTAAATTCTCCTTGATTTATTGTTATGCCAGACTATGCTCGAGGAGTGAAAGAAAATAAATCAACATTGGAAAAGGAGATACAGATTAAATAAGATGCCGGTTTCTGGTTTCTTAATGTAGGGATATCGTCGGCCGCCAGGTAAATCTGAGTCACCCTTACGCATGAGTACATATAACGTCCAAGTGAACAACAGCAGGGGAAAATAAGCTGAAGAGCTCTTCAAAGAGGGGGAACCAATCAGAGAAAACACAAGGATCCAGTTAAAATCTGCGCTACTAGAGCCAGTCCATGAAGCACATCACGCTCCAGCAAGCCAAACAAAAACAGCGGAGGAATCAATTGTAACGAGACAGATTCAGCTAGAAGTCCATTTGGTAGTAGAGAAATACCCTTTCTTAGAATACACGGTGTCCAGAGAATCAACGAAAACACATGACGACTAAGTTACTAAGTGGTAACGATACAGCTAGAAATTCAGGATGGTAAACTACTATCGACATAAAAACGAAGGAAAATAACCATATGAATAGACTTAGCAGCCATAAGCATTTAACAATTGAACGTTTGCAGATGACAGATGGTAGTTGAAAGTTCACTAATGATAGTTAAAAGGTGACAGTCCACAAATGACAGTTTACAGATGACGGTTATCAGAAGACAGATGGCAGTTGATAGAAAGCAAAAAGAAAAACAAATAAAAATTAAGATATCAGGTAACAGATTACAGATTATAATTAATAGTTGATAGTTAATGGATGACAGTTATAAGTTAACAGATGAAATTTTACATATGACAGTTTACAGATGACACATGTCAGATTATAGATAGCAGTTGACAGAAATCAAAATATTAAATAAGTAATAGATAATATTTCAGCTGATAGTTAACAGATGACAGTTAAAAGTTGACAGATGGAAGTTGACAGTTGACAAATAACAATTGAAAGTTAACCGATGGCAGTTAAAGCTGGCCAGATGATTAAAAACAAGTAAAAATAAGATAAGTAACAAATTAAAGTTGACAGTTGATAGTTAATAGATGGCAGTTAAAGCTGGCCAGATGATATATGACAATTGAATTAAAAATGTGACAGTTGATATATTACAGTTTACGGGTGACAGATGTCAGAAGACAAGTAAAAAATACGACGTTATTTGACACATTTCAGATAAAAAAGGCATCTAACAGTGACAAATGATAGGTGATACTTGACAGTTAATAGTTGACTAATGACAGTTGAAAGTTGGCAGCTGACAGTTTGTATATGACAGATGTCAGATGACAGATGGCAGTTGATAGAAATTGGAATTAAAAACAAGTAAAAATAAGATAAATAACAAATTAAAGTTGACAGTTGATAGTTGATAGATGGCAGTTAAACCTGGCCAGATGATATATGACAATTGAATTAAAAATGTAAAACAAGACAAAAATATAATGTCATGTGACTTATGATAGTTGATAGCTGAATAATGACAGTCGAATGTTGATAGATGATAGATGATAGTTGAAAGTTAAATGTTGACCGTTGATAGTTGACTGATGACAGTTGAAAGTTGGCAGATCACAGATGGCAGTTGATGGAAATTAGATTGCTAAACAAGAAGACAGTTGACGGTTGGTAGTTGAAAATTAATAGAAATCAAAATTCAAACAAAAAATTAACACGGAATGTGACAGATGATAGTTAAAAGCTGAATAATGACAGATAAAAGAAAACCAAAATGCAAAACCAAACAAAAAATTATGTCATGTGGCTACCATCATCAGCAGATAACTCAATAATGACAGTTAAATGTTGTCAGATGATATATTATAGTTGACAGTTGAATGTTGACCGTTGATAGTTGATTGATAACAGTTTGTAGATGACATATGTCAGATGACAATTGATAGAAATCAGAAATAAGCTATCAGTAACAGATGGCGATTGACAGTTGATAGTTGATAGATGACAGATAAAAGTTGACAGATGATACAAGTCAGATGATAGAGGACAATCTGTAGAAATCAAGATGCAAAATTTAAAAAAAATAAGTGTGTTGTGATAGATGATAGTTAATAGCTGAATAATGACAGCCATAAGTTGACAGATCATCGATGATAAGTTGAAAGTTGAATGTTGACTGATGACAGTTGAAAGTTGACAGATGACAGATGTCATATGACAGGTACCAGTTGATACAAAACCAGTAAACAAATAAGATGTCAGTAACAGATGGCAGGTGATAGTTGATGGCTGACAGTTAATAGTTGACAATTGATAGTAGTCAGACGATAGATGACAATTGATAGCTAAATAATGTCAGATGAATGTTGACAGATGATAGTTAAATGTTAACAGTTGATAGTTGATTGATGACAGTTGAAAATTGTTAGTTGGTAATTGACAGATGACAGTTTGTAGATGACCGATGGCAGTTGATATAAATCAGAATGCAAAACACGTAAAAAATAAGATATCAGTAACAGATGACAGTTAACAGTTCACAGTTGGTAGTTGACTGATAATAGATGACAGTTCACAAATGCCATATGTTAAGTGTAAACTAACAGTTGACAAATAATAACATTGCACATTTAAGATTAAACAGACAGGGAGCTAAGGGATGATGAATGACAGATGACAAAAGGTAGTTGACAGACAATAGTTAATCGATGACAGTTATAAGTTGACATGACATTTGACAGTTTACAGATGACAGTCGGCAGTTGACAGAAATCAAAATAAAAAAAAAAGTTAAAGATAAAATTTCTGCTGATAGTTGACAGATGGCAGTTAAAAGTTTATAGATGGCATTTGACAGATGACAATTGAAAGTTGACAGGTGACAGTTGACAGATTACAGTTTACAAGATGACATATGTCAGATGAAAAAAGTAAAAAATACGATGTTATGTGATAGATAAAGAAAGGCATCTAACAATTGACAGATGGCAGTTTACAGTCGAAGGTTGACAGATGTCATGTGGTAGATGATATTTGATAGCTGAATGAAGACAGCTGAAAATTGACAGATGATATATAATAGTTTGAGAGTCGATAGTTGACTGATGACAGTTAAAAGTTAGTGTATAGATGGCAGATGGCAAAGATAAGATTTCAGCCTATAGTTGATGACAGTTATACTTGACAGATGGCAGTTGAGAATTGAAAGAGAATTGAAAGTGACAATTGACAGATTACAGTTTACAGATGACAGAATCTGACTTCTGTCATCAGTTGATAACTGACATTTGTAAGTTGGCAAATGACAGTTGACAGTTGACAGGTGACAATTGAAAGTTGACACGTGACAATTGACAGATTACAGTTTACATATAGCAGATGTCAGATCACAAGTAAAAATTGCTGTGTTACGTGACAGATGACACATTTCAGATAAAAAAAGAATCAACAGTTTATAATTGTAAGTTGACAGATGATAGTTAAAAGCTGATTGATGACAGTTGAAAGTTGATAAATGATAGATGGTAGTTGACAGTTGAAAGTTGGCAAATGACAGTTTGTAGATGTCAGATGACAGTTGATAGAAATCAGAATGATAAACAAGTAAAAAATAAGATGTCGGTAACAGATGATAGTTGATGATGACAGTTAAAAGTTGACAGACGATAGAAATCAGATGATAGATTGCAATAGAAAGAAATCAAAATGCAAAACAGATGATAGTTGATAGTTTAATGATGAGAGTTGAACGTTGACAGATTATAGTTGAATGTTAAAATCAGAATGCAATACAAGTAATCAATAAGATGTCAGTAACAGATGATAGTTAATAGTTGACAGATAACAGTTACAAGTTGACAAATGACAGATATCAGATGATAAATGGCAATTGATGGAAATCATAATGCTATCACAAAAAAGGTGTCATGTGACAGATGATTGATGATAATTGACTGATGACAGTTGAAAGTTGACACATAAAATCTGGCAAATTATAGTGTGTAGATAACAGATGTCAGATGAAAAACGGCAGTTGATAGAAATCAGAATGCAAAACAAGTAAAAAATAACATATCAGTAACAGATGACAGTTGATAGTTGCCAGATGACAGTTTATAGTTGACATATGACAGTTGATAGTTGACAAATGACAGTTGAAAGTTGACAGATGTCAAGTGTTACGTACCAGTTGACAAATAATAAGATTGCACATTTTGAAAATGCAAAACAAAAAAATAGGTATGTGACAGATGATAGCTAAATGATGAAAGTTGAAAGTTGCAGATGATAGATGATAATTGAATGTTAAAAGTTTACAGATGAAAGTTGGCAGATGACATTTTGTAAATGGCAGATGGCAGTTGATAGAAATCAGAATGCAAAACAAGACAAAAAGATGATGTCATGTGACTGATGATAGTTGATAGCTTAATAATTACAGTTGAAAGTTGACAGATGATAGATAATAGTTGAAAGTTAAATGTTGACCGTTGATAGTTGACTGAACAAAGTTGAAAGTTGACAGATAAAAGTTGGCAGATGACTGATAACAGTTGATAAAAATTACAATGTGAAACAATTAAAAAATGAGATGTCAGTAAAAGAAGACACTTGACACTTGATAGTTGACAGATGATATATGGTAATTGATTGAAAACAAAATGCAAAACAAAAAAAAAGTCATGTGACAGATGATAGATGTAAGCTGAATAATGACATTTGAAAGTTGACGGATGATAGATGGTAGTTGACAGTTGATAGTTGGCTGATGACAATTGAAAGTTGATAGATGAAAGTTGAAAGACGACAGATGTCAGATGATATATGCAGTTGACAGAAATCAGAATGCAAGTAAGATGTCAGTTGATAGTTGACAGATGGCAGTTACAAGTTGACATATGGTAAAAGTTAGATGATAGATGGCAATTGATAGAAATCAAAATGCAAAACAAGACAAAAATATGATGTCATATGACTAATGATAGTTGATAGCTCAATAATTGAACGTTGAATGTTGACAGTTGATAGTTGATTGATAACAGTTTGTAGATGCCAGATATCTGATGATAGATGACAGTTGATGGAAATCAGAAATAAAATATCAGTAACATATGACAGTTAAGTCAGATGATGGAGGATAATTTGTAGAAATCAAAATTTAGAATACAAAAAATAAAATGTGATGTTACAGATGATATTTAATAACTAAATAATAACATCCAAAAGTTAATAGAAGATAATTGAAAGTTTAATGTTGACAGTTGAAAAATAATAGATGAAAGTTGGTAGATGACAGATGTCATATGACAGGTGGAAGTTGAAATGCAAAACAAGTAAAAAATAAGATGTCAGTAACAGATGACCGTTGATAATTGACAGATGACAGTTACAAGTTAGATGACAGAAGTCAAATCATAAAGGGCAATTGATAGAAATCAAGATGCAAAAAAGTAAGATCTCACATGATAAATGATAGTTGAAAGCTGAATAATGACAGCCAAAAGTTGATAGATGATAGTTGAAAGTTGAATGTTGAAGATTGATAGTTAACTGATGACAGTTGAATGTTGACAGATGAAAGATGATAGATGACTGTTGATAGTTGACTGATTAGAGTTGAAAGTTGGCATATGACAGTTTGTGGATGACAGATGACAGTTGATAGTAATCAGAAAGCAAAAAAAGTCAGCAACAGATGGCAGTTGATAGTTGTTAGATGACAGTTAAAAGTTGTCAATTGATAGTAGTCAGACGATAAATGGCAATTGATAGAATTTGATATGCAAAAGAAACAAAAAATAAAATGTCATGTGACAGATGATTAAAAGTGGAATGTTGACAATTGATAGTTGACTGACGACAGTTGAAAGTTGACATATGATAGTTGGCAGATGACAGATAGCAGTTGATAGAAATCAGAATGCAAAACACGTAAAAAAATAAGGAATCAGTAACATATGACAGTTAACATTTCACAGTTGGTAGTTGACAGATGACAGTTGATAGTTGACAGATGACAGTTGATAGTAGACAAATGACAGTTGAATGTTAACAGATAAAAGTTGAATGTTGACAGTTCACAAATGCCAGATGTTAAGCGTTAACTAACAGCGGACAAATAATAACATTGCACATTTCAGACTAAACAGACACGGAGTCGACAGATGACAGTTTACAGATGACGAATAACAGATGACAGAAGGTAGTTGACAGTTAATAATGAATCGATGACAGTTCTGAGTTGACATGACATTTGACAGTTTACAGATGTCAGACGACAGTTGACAAAATACAAAATAAAAAAGTAAAAGATAAAATTTCAGCTGATATTTGACAAATGAGAGTTAAAAGTTGACAGATGGTATTTGACTGATGACAATTGAAAGTTGACAGATTACAGTTGACAGATTACAGTTTACAAGATGACAGATGTCAGATGACAAGTAAAAAATACAATGTTATGTGATAGATAAAAAAGGCATCTAACAATTGACAGATGGCAGTTTACAGTTGAAGGTTGACAGTTGTCATGTGGTAGATGTTATTTGATAGCTGAATGAAGGCAGTTGAAAATTGGCAGATGATATATAATTGTTGAATGTTAAAATGTGATAGTTGATAGTTGACTGATGACAGTTGAAAGTTAGTGTGTAGATGGCAGATGGCAAAGATAAGATTTCAGCGGATAGTTGACATATGACAGTTATATATAACAGATGGTAGTTGAGAATTGAAAGTTGACAGGTGATAGTTGACAGATTACAGTTTACAGATGACAGAATCTGACTTCTGTCATCCGTTGATAGCTGACAGTTGACAGATTACAGTTTACAGATAACAGAACCTGACTTTTGTCATCAGTTGATAGCTGACATATGAAAGTTGACAGTTAACAGGTGACAGTTGACAAATTACAGTTTAGATATGACAGATGTCAGATGGCAAGTGAAAATTACTATGTTACGTGACAGATGACACATTTCAGATAAAAAAGGCATCTAACAGTTGACAGATGGAAATTTATAGTTGTAAGTTGACAGATGTCATGTGACAGATGATTGTTGAAAGCTGATTGATGGCAGTTAAAAGTTGATAAATAATAGATGATAGTTAATAGTCGGTAATTGACAGATAACAGTTAAGAGTTGACACATGACAGAAGTCGGATGATAGATGGCAATTGATGGAAATAATAATGCTAAACACAAAAATAAGGTGTCATGTGACAGTTGATAGTTGATAGCTGATTGATGACAGCTGAAAGTTGACAGATGATAGCTAAATGGTTAAAGTTGACAATTTATAACAGTTAAAGTTGACAGATGATAGTTGATAGAAATCAGAATGTAAAACAAGTAAAAAATTAAATATCAGTAACATATGACAGTCGACATTTGACAGTTGGTAGTTGACAGATGATAGTTGATAATTGACAAATGATAGTTGCAAGTTGACAGTTTTGAAAGTGACAGATGTAAAGTGTTAAGTAGCAGTTGACAATAAAAAAAATAGTTGATAGAAATAAAAATGTAAAACAAGTAAAAAATAAGATGCGAGGAGACAGTTGACAGTTGATAGTTAATCGATTACAGTTGTAAGTTGACAGATGACATTTTACAGAGTTTACAGTTCACAGATTGCAGTTGACAGAAATCAAAATATAAGATTTTAGCTGATAGTTTACAAATGACAGTTAAAAATTGACAGATGGCAGTTGACAATTGACAAATGGCAATTGAAAGTTGACAGATTACAGTTGACAGATGTCAGGTGATAAGTAAAAAATAGAATGTTAGATAAAAAAGGCATCTAACAATTGACAGTAGGCAGTTTACAGTTGATAGTTGACAGATGTCATGTGACAGATGATAGTTGATAGCTGAATGATGACAGTTGAAAGTTTACAGATGATAGATGATAGTTGACAGTTGTAAGGTGACTGGTGACAGTTGAATGTTGACAGAAGAAAGTTGGCAGATGACAGTTTGTAGATGACAGAAGGCAGTTGATAGAAATTAGAATGCAAAACATGTAGAAAATAAGATAAGTAAAAGAAGACAGTTGATGGTTGATAGATGTCAGTTTAAAGTTGACAGATGATAGAAGTCATATGATAGATGGCAATTGATAGATTTTAAAATGCAAAACGAAGAAATTATGATGTCATGTGACTGACTAAATAGTTACAGTTGAAAGTTGTCAGATGATAGATGATAGTTGAAAGCCGAATGTTGACAATTGATAGTTGATCGATGTCATTTGAAAGTTGGCAATTGATAGAAATCATAATGCAACACAAGTAAAACATAAGATCAGTCAGTAACAGATGACATCTAACAGTTGATGGTTGACAGATGACAGTTACAAGTTGACAGATGACAGAAGTCAGATGTAAACAATAACTTGTCAGTAACAGATGGCAGTTGATACTTGACCGATATTTGACAGGTGATAGATGGCAGTTGACAGAAATAAAAATGCAAAACAAGTAAAAGATAACATTTCGGCTGATAGTTGAGAGATAACAGTTAAAAGTTGACAGATTTCAGTTGACAGATGACAATTGAAAGTTGACAGGTGACAAAAATATTGGATGTCACGTGACAGCTGATAGTTGGTAGCTGAATAGTGACAGTTGAGAGTTGACAGATGATAGATGATAGTTTAAAGTTGAATGTTGGAAGTTGATAGTTGACTAATAACAGTTGAAAGTTTGCAGATCACAGATGGCAGTTGATAGAAATCAGAATGCGAAACAAGTAAAAATAAGATGTCCGTGACAGATGAAAGTTGACAGATAGTTGACAGATTACAGTTACAAGTTGAGAGATGACGGAAGTCAGACGATAGATGGTAATTGATAAAAATAAATAAATAAATGAAAATGCAAAAAATAAAGTGTCAAGTGACTGATGACAGTTTAAAGTTGATATATGATAGATGATAATTAATTGTTGAAAGTTGAAAATTGATAGTTGATTGATGACAGTTAAAAGTTGACAGATGAAAGTTGGCAGACGCAAATTTGCAGATGAAATTAGAATGCAAAACAAGTAAAAATAAGATGTCAAAATAGATGGCAGTTGACATGTTAAGTTACAAGTTGACAGATGACAGAAGTCAGATGATAGATGTCAATTGATCGAAATGAAAATGCAAAAAAGTAGTGTCATGTGACAGATGATAGTTGATAGCTGAATGATAACAGTTGAAAGTTGATCGATGATAGATGATAGTTACTTGTTAAAAATTGACTGATGACAGTCAAAGTTAACAGATGAAACTTGGCAGATGACAGTTTGTAGATGACTAATGTCAGATGATGGATGGCAGTTGATAGAAATCAGAATGCAAAAGAAGTAAAAAATAACTTGTCAGTAAAAGATGTCAGTTGGCAGTTGATAATTAACTGATGACAGTTGAAAGTTGACATGATGACATTTGATAGGTTGATAGAAAATGGAAAACAAGTAAAAGGTAATATTTGAGATGACAGTTAACTGTTGAATGTCGATACATGACAAAAAACATTAGACAATGTATAGATGTTACATTACAAATAACAAAAATCATAATAGAAAATACAAGTAAAAAATATGATTTCAGGTGACAGATGAAAGATTTCAAATAAAAATGACATCTATCAGTGGCCAATGACAGTTGACATAAGATAGTTGATAAGACAGTTGATAGAGTTGAAAGATGATAGTTCACAAATGACAGTTATGTAACATGTATGACAAATAATAAGAATGCACATTTCAGATAAGAGTTGACAGATGATAGATATAAGCTGACAAATGGCAGATGACAGTTGAAATTTGACAGGTGATATTTGTTAGGTGACAAAATACATAAGACAATTTGTAGATGATACGTGACAGATAAAAGAATTCGTAATACAAATTACACGTAAAGCACTAAGATGTCAGGTGATAAATGACAGATTACAGATAAAAGGTCATCTAACCATTCACAGTTATAAGTAGACAGATGATAGAATTTTGATGGTAAATGTCAATTTATAAAAATGAAAATGCAAAACAAAAAGAAATAAGATGACAGATGATATTTGATAGCTGAATGATGACCGTTGAAAGTTGGCAGATGATACAAAAACTAACTGTTGATAGTTGACTGATGGCAGTTGAATTTTGACAGATGAAAGTTGGCAAATGACAGTTTCTTGATGACAGACAGCAGTTAATAGAAATCAGAATGCAAAACAAGTAAAAAATAACTTGTCAGTAACATATGACAGTTGCCAGTTGATAGTTGATAGTTGACTAATGACAGTTGAAAGTTGACAGATGTCACTTGACTAGTGACAGTTTACAGTTGACAGAAATCAAAATGCAAAACAAGTAAACGATAAAATTTCAGATGACAGTTGAAAATTGATAGATGATAGTTGACAGTTGACAGATGACATATCACAGATAAGAGGTGACTGCAGAAATTTGACATATGGTAGGTCACAGATGACAAAAACATTATACAATTTATAAATGGTATGTTGGAAGTAACAAAAATCATAATGCAAATTACAAGTAAAAAATAAGATTTTAGGTGACAGGTTTGCGATTTAAGATAAAAATGACAGATGTCAGGTGTTAGGTAGCAGTTGATAAATAATAAGATTGCATATTTCAGATAAAACAGACAGGCAGTTGACAGATTACAGTTGACAGATGAAAGTATATAGTTGATGGTAGACAGATGACAGTTGATAGTTAACAAATGACAGTTGAAAGTTGACAGACGACAGATGATAATTGGCATTTGACAGATGACAAAAAACATAAGACAATTTGTAGATGATACGTGACAGATAAAATAAATCATAATGCAAATTAGATGTAAAAAACTAAGATTTCAGGTGATAATAAAAGATTACAAATAAAAATGACTTCTAACGGCTGACAATGACAGTTGACAGTAAATAATTCACTAATGATAGTTAAAAATTGATGGAAAATATTACCTGAATGATACATCTAACGAAATATATGGTGTGTATAATTTGTTATGCCCGGCGCATCCACCGAAAACTACAAGAACAAGTTAGGAGCCCATGTGTTTGCACTGTTAATTAAAAGCCACTCCGCCAGACGTATAATATTACTTTTCGGCTAATTTATTATTCAAATGTGTTTGCGACGAGTCTGGTGGCTTAATAAATTGGAAAATTTAGACACTTTCAAGCCGCCGGCAAATGTATTTCACGATGTGTATCCATGAAATGGATTGCACAGAATATACATGTTTTTTTTGTCTTATCAAGTGGTTATTGGACGCGGATTAATGGTGTAATAAAAATATGCTCTTATATACGTGATAATATTTCATCTTTAAAAAAAACATTATTGATTTTATCTAATATTCTTCTAATAAAGAGAGTAATACATTCTTTTTTTTTAATTCAGTGTAATATTCCTTTTTTAATACATATAGTAAAATTTTTTATTAATGGTATTATTAGATTATTAATTATCCACTAAAAATAGATAGAATATTGGTCTTTTATTTACTCTTAACTAAGGATAGAAATTATTAACAATATTTATTCTGGCCTCAACATCATATCAAAGTTAAAAACAGAAAAACGCCTCCACAAAACTCCGTATCATCTTAGTCACATCAATATTCTACAGTAACGTCCGTGTTATGATTAAGTAATTTTACGCTATGGTGGATTTTATCATCGTTTACGTCACCTCGTTTTAACCTACTAAATCCATCGTCTCGCACACGTGTGGAAATTAAAGAGACAGGATCGAGTTCAACTTGTAGTATACACAATTCCGTATCCGTTGTACAGTCTTCAATATAACGTAATTATTTCGGAGTCCTCGGGGTGAATATGAATATTATTACCACATGTCTGAAGTTCAGCAACTCTGAATATATTTGGTTATAAAAGTTGTTTTTTTTATTCTGATTCCCATGAATTTTATTTACATATATTTAAAAAAATATGTAGATTTTGAAAATTATAAGTAGTATTTTAGTTTAAATATATATGTGCAAAATTGTATTTATTTAATTTAAACGGCCATGTTTGTGTATCTGAGCTCGTTATGCAGGCGTATTAATTTGTTTTGTATCAAACGCTAATGTTACACAGTTGCAATCCTAATTAATTAGTGCAAACACGAAATACGCTTGCAGTTAATATATTACAATAATATAACGCAAGAAACATATACACAATTTGCATTAAATAAATAACTCTTAAGAGGATGTCAGTATTACATTTAAATAAATATAAAGTATAAAATTAAATATGTTGTAAATATAAACAATTTAGCATAGATATAAGAGTTTAGCATAAATACAATTTACATCAACTAAGAGGAAATAGATATTAAATTTAAATAAGGTGTGAATTAAGAGCAAATGAATATATTTTTTATGTAAATATATACAATTTAGTATTTACTTACTATTCCATAATGATTTTCCAAGAGTTAGGTGAGAAAATTATTCAATTCAGTATAATTGAAATAAATTAAAGCGAATGATTAAAAATTCCATTGTCAAATTTTAAGCTAAATTAAATTCCCTTTATTTATTACTTGCACTAACTTTGTGAGAGAATTTAATATTACATACTTTACATGTTTATAATTTTATAAAACTGTTTAAACTTTACGTGCGAACTTTAAAGTCCTTTAATCATGATTACTTTCCCAAACTGTTTCTCAATATTGTTACTCCTATCCTCCTGCGATACTAATAAAGTCGTGAGTCGTATATTGTTCCAATATAAATGTAGGGTTCTGGAAGCTATACGATCCGGAATCAAATGCAAATATCACGAGTGGCAGGTTATCCATACCCGACTGGGTCGGCTGAATAACTAAATACACAATTTTACCAAATCCGTTTCATAGACGTGACTGGCGGCGCGGAAACGTCCATCAACATAAAAATTCAAAGGCGCCATTGAAATTTGAAATTTCCATCCTCTTCGAATAATTTTTACAACTTTTATATCTAAAAAACAATTAAATCAAATAAAAATTTTTCGTATTTGAATTTTGTTACAACGTTTACATCTAATAACATTATTAACGTTATATAATTGGCATTTCTGTTTTTGTTCGGTTTTAATAAGTCGCTTTTATACGTTAAGACGTTAAGTAATAAATCCCCTTTTCACGAGTAGAGTTTATTTGTATCCAACGACTACTTTGCGTCGTTCACTTCGTACACAAAAGATTATACAGAGGAAAGTAGAGAGGATTAATAATCAGTGGAAATTTGAGGCTAAAAGAAACGGCATAAGCATCTCTTTAAAGATAGATACGACGGAGTAAATAATTGTAATTTTATTCTCAAGACAGAAATTGAACTATTTACAGGTGTATTAATTACAGACGCTGAAACTAATTTTAAAACTCCGTTGGAAAAAGAGGTAAACTTTTTCGTTAAAACGTAATAATCTTTGAGTCGGACAGTAAAAAACAAATTATAGACGAACAGGCAAAACGACCTGTTTGATGGCACAAAGAAAAGGTTAGATATCTGAAGGTCAACATCTCTAGGTGAGACAATAATTAGTTAGATTAGATCCAATTATTATATGGATACAACTAAATTTAAACGATTTATTTTAAAAATGACGATAAAAACATGATAAGTGAATAATTTATAATCTGTCTAATAAATGTTATGTTACACATTATTCTACACCACATAAATATAAATCAATATTGTTTAAGTTTAATTAATCAACATATATACTTTTAATCCGGTAAATGTGATTTTTAATAAGCTGGAATGCTTTTGCACAATCATCAGTCCAAATGAAAATTTAAATTTAAACGAGAGCGTCTCGTTTTTTTTTTTAAATTTAATTATCATTATTATTATTATTATTTTAACATCATTATTGCTATTTTTTTAACTTTATTATTATTGCCATTAATACTATTATTATTTTGAATATTATTATTATTATTGTTATTACGATTATTATTGTCAATATAATTATTATTATTTCATTTAAGTATTATTACTATGATTATTATTTATAATTACAACGTCAAATTTTAGTATTTGTAATATTATTGTAATTCTAACGTGCACGATAGAAAACCACTTTAATTTGTGAAACTTATAGTTAACTTATTATTATTTTTTTATTGGCCATTTATTAGTTTATATGCTAACCCTTATATTTTATTTTTTTAGGGATTTTTTTATTCCTCTCACTTAAGCTAGGTTGGTTTTGGATGATAGAGAATTGCTGCTAATTTATTAATTTTAATACCTTGAGGACTTGCCTTAATTGTTCCTTGAAGATAAAATTACGTGGCGTCTTCATCGAGTTAGTTGAGGGGGGGCAATTAAATATTAACAGGTAAGTCCACTTACCACCCAAATTCAGTCCGAATATTAGCGGACTCATCCAAACCGACCAAAAATAAAAAAAAAGCGGCGTCACAAATTGGCGCCCAACGTGGGGCCTTATGTAGTTGAGCTTTGTATTTTGTAAGGTATAGCTACCTTTGCTTTAGGGTCTCGTTCCTTGTGTTCGAGTTTCTTTTTTCGTCTTCTTTTAAGAAAATTTCTGCAAAGTCAGTACACATTCATGGTAGGGCTAATCGCTGCACACCAACGGCTGCAGATGAGATTAGCAAACGTTTTGCAATTTTAGTAAATATTCTGTCGCAATCAAGCAAACTTCAGGTTCAGGCAAAAGCGAATGGTACTCCACACGTACGAACCAATGTGCATCATTCATCGATAGGAGCTGCTGCGCATTCATCTCGAATAAGCAACAGTTCAGATTCAGATTCCGATGAATCTTCGATTTCGATTACTTCTAGCTTAAGTGATTCCGCAAATTATCTGTGAAACCTGTTGAAGTTCGACATTGGAATTTAACGTTTAATGGGGATTTCTGCTATTTTGTTTTTATTCAATTGTTCCCTTTTTAAGAAATATTCAATTATTTGTTTTAGTTTAAGTTATTTTTAAACTAAAAACGTGAGAAATGATAGATGACAGATTATAGAGGCGATTCGTGGCAGATTAGACAGATGAGGCAGGTGAGAGACTTGAGACAGATGAAACAGGCTACAGATGACAAATGAGATAGATATGGATGGCAGATGAAAAATTAGAGATAACAGATAACAGATAGCCTTGACGGATAGTATATGACAGATAACAGATGGCAGATGACGGATGATAAAATGCAAAGGTTTGTTTTTATAAAATTTCACTCTGACAGATGATAGCTGACTATAGGTGAGTCACATAGCAGATAAGACAGATGAGATAGATGATAGATGACAGATGAAAATTGACCGATAATTCTATTGTTTTGTTTTATTAATTTTTTTTTTTAATATTCCACATTTGTTTTCAGTTATCTTTAAACTAAATTATGACAGATGACAGATGGTTGATGAGGGAGATGACAGTTGACAGATGAGAGAAATGAGGTAAATGAGGCAGATGAAGCAAATGGGACGGATAAGATAGATGTAACAGATTACGGGTGACTGATGACAGATGGCAGGCGAAAGATTACAGAAGACACATGTAGTTAAAATATGACATATGGCAGATAACAGATGGCGGATTATAGATATCAATGGTTTTTATTTATAAAATTTAACTCAAATCTGATAGATGATATATGGCAAATGATAGATGAGAGAGATAACAGATGAGGGAGATGACAAATGACAGATGAGAGAGGTGAGGCAGATGACATAGATGAAACAGATTACAGATGGCAGCAAATATTACTGATGTCAGATACAGTTGACAGATGACATATGGAATATTTCTTTTTTTTTGGAAAATATTTAAATATTTGTTTTAGTTTGAATTAATTTTAAACTCAAATATGATAGATGTCTGACGACAGATAATAGATGAGTGAGTCATGTGTCATGACAGGTGAGACAAATATGACAGATGGCAGATATCACAGATTACTGATGACAGATGACAGATGACATATGACGGATGAAAGAAATTTTATTACTGATTATTTTTAAGAAATAATAAAATATTTGGTTTAGTTCTAATGAATTTTAAACTCAAATGTGACAGATGATAGATACATGATAATAGATGAGAGAAATGACATATTGCAGAGGCTGGTGAAGCATATGAGACAGATGATAGATGACAGATGACGAATGACCGATGACGAATGACAGATGACAGATCACTAAAGACAGATGATATCAAAGCATTTTATAAAATTTGACCTAAATGTTACAGATGATAAATAAGACAGATAAGATAGATGACAGATGAAAGATAATATATAATAGGTGACGATTGTGTGTTGATGATGTTTTGTTTAAATCAATTATTCTCTTTTTAAGAAATATCCAAACATTCGTTTTAGTTTTAGTTATTTTCAAACTAAAATGTGACAGATGATAGATAAAGGAAATGACAGATGAGGCAGATGAGATACATGAAGAGATGAAACAGATGTGACAGATGAGACAGATAAAATAGATTACGTATGACAGGTGGCAGATGAAGGAATACAAAAGACATATGCAGCTGAAAGATGAAATGTGACGGATAACAGATGACAGATGGCGGATGATAGATATCAAAGATTTTTGTTTATAAAATTTAACTCAAATCAGACAGATGATAAATAAGACAGATAAGATAGAAAAGACAGAGGAGACAGATGAGATAGATGATAGATGACAGATGGCAGGTAACAATTGACAGATAATTTCTGCTTTTTTATTTTTATTCAATCGTTCTGTTTAAAAAATATTCAAATATTTATTTTAGTTTAGTATTTTTAAACTAAAGATATATAATAGATGACACATGAAACAGAAGAGGCTAATAAGATAGATGAGATAGATTACAGATGACAGATGACAGATATGGAAGATTACAGATGACAGATGACAGATTTGGAAGATCACGCATGACAGAGAAATCAAAGGATTTAAAGAAAAAAATTAATTCAAATCTGACAGATAATAGATGGCAGATGATAGATGAGAAATATGATAGATAACAGATAAGATAGCTAAATCAGATAAGATGGATGATAGATGACAGAAGGCCAATAACAATTGACAGATAATTTTTGCTATTTTGCTTTTACTTAATTGTTCTCTTTTTAAGAAATATTAAAATTAAAATGTAACAGATGACAGATGATAGATGAGGGAGATGACAGATGACAGATTAGAGAGGTGATTCAGATGACACAGATGAAACTGATTACAGATGGCGAATGAAAGATTACAGGTGACATATGGCAGATATCGGATGACAGATGACATTTACATTTTCAGATTTCAAGCCATTTCTTTTCTAGGTTGTTAAATCTCTGTTACATATAGATTTAACAACCTAGAAAAGACACATCATACAGAAATATTTTCTACCAATTTCTCTTCCAAATTTCTAGAATTTTTAATAAAATTTTAAACATGTTTTGTGAATAGTAAAAATCTTCGCGATTTCTGAAATTTCCCTTTAATTTTTCTTCCAAGTTTAGAAAATTCTCTTCTAGATTTAAAATTATAATTTATGTAATCTACCAGATTTAAGCTGTTTTAAAATATGAATTTTCTTATGCAAAAAATCTCTTTTGAATTCTACAAATCTATGATTTTGTCACTCAGCACGCTTAACTAGAGTATCACTAGTTTGTTTAAAACGTTTATTTTCATCGCGCATTATTTTAACTTTATGCAGCAACAATTTCAAATATATACCGAAAATTCCGAGCGTTCCGAACGATAGGAAATGACTTTTCGCAGCACAATTACATTTAAGAAATAGTCAAAGGGACTACAACAAAGCGCACTTTTGTACGGACCTTTTATTAGGCGCATTCAACATTTTTTTTTATTCGACAAATGGACGGACCGGAGAATTTTATTACATTAGCGACTTCCTGCAGCAAACTCGGCGTCACGCTGTGCAAATTCGGTATTGACAAAAACGTCGAATAGGCGGAATCTATTGAGCTCGAGAGGGGAACATCACTCAAAAAAATCCCTTTTTGTTGGAACGATGTCGCAAAAAAAATATACTGTGTAACTAATAAAAATGATGTGGATAATTCGAAATGTAATAATAAAATATATATTTGTTATTTTCGTTAAGAAAGTTAAAGGTCGATATAAAATTAAATCAATGATTAAGTTTTACAATTTGAATTGCAAAGAATTAGAAGGGCGCTAAATCAATGACAATTTATGGAGTCTGAAGTTAACAATTTTAATTGCAAAATTAATTTTAACTAAAATTAATTCTAGGACATCTTAGTTTTCATTTGGTTAAATGGTATTGTGATAAGATTGCATCTCTTCCTTAGAATAAAAATAATACTCTAATAACCTTTAATAATAAGGTGACCTCATTGTAATTAGATGAGATTTGGCAACAATAAAAAATTACTACTATTTCTCGTTTCCCTTTCTCCACAGTGAGTTTCAACTGAAATTTCATTAATAATACTGAAATTGTGTCACTATAATTTCCCTTCTAATGTAAAAATAAAAGTCCTGTGTATATAATTTGGCATAAAATAAAATCTATACATTTTTTTCACTAATTGTTAATTTGAAATTAGTCTCTTTATTTTTTATAATAAAATTAGATTTCTCTAATGTTTCTTCATCAGGGTAAATCAATTAAAATTGGATATAAATAATGAGGTCACCTTATTTTTTATGTATTTTGTCTTTAAAAGTAGCGCAAAAGATGTCTAATGTCTATGTGTTCTTAAAATGTAGCGTAAAGTATGTCTATAAACATTATAAATAAGTGAATAGAACTAAATAACGTAAAAGGTATAAAAATTAAAACTCTAACTATCTTGAATAATAAGGTGACCTCACCAATATTTCTTCTAGTATAACATGATAAATTTGATGAAATTTAATTTAAAAATTATATTATAGCTCATCTCATAATAATTTTTTACTGAATGATACATTAATGCGCTAGCCACATTTTGGCTTTATTAAACGTCGCATAATTTATTTGATAAAATCTGACAAAAATGAAGCTCAAGGTCATTTCAAGTTTTACTCGATTGAATGGTAATGTGATAACATTGTATTTCCTTTAGAATATAAATAAAACCCTAATAACCTTTGTTAATAAGGTTACCTTATCGTAAATAGATGAAATTATACAACAAGAAATTATATCTTTTCTACTACTTTTCAACCATAATTTTCAGCTGAAACCTCCTTAATGATAAAATTAAAATGACATCACTAAGCTTTCTTATCTAAAGTAAAAATAAAACTCTAATAACCTTGAATACTAAGATGACCTTAACACTATTTCTTGAAGGCCAATATATACAATTTGACACAATTGATAATTTATTTTTCATAATGAAATCATGTTCTTAAATTGTGTTCTTTCATTAGATTGATTTAATCAAAATTTTATAAAGAATACGAGGTCACCTTATTTTTTAGGTAAAAATGGTTATGCGCCATCAAAGTTTGGTTTTTTGGTCTGGAATACAAATAAAATAGGGTGACCTTATTACTTTTTTTTTGTAGAAATTTGAAGAAATTTCATTTAAAAATAAAATTAAGGCTCATATCATGTATTTTTTCATCTAGAATAAAAATAAATCTCTAAAAGGCTTGAATAATGCGGTGACCTCATCCATATTTATTTGAAAACAAGATAATGAATTTGATTTTAGAAATAATCTGATAATAATTTCCTGCTGAATGGAAGCGCAGAAACGCTAACCAACTTCTAAAATCTTGATCTAATTTACAGGTTGTCGATTGCCATTTTAACTTTATCAAAAGTGTTATAAGTTCTAATAAAAATATAATTCAAGGTCATTTCAAAATTAACTTTGAAACGTAAGGTGACCTCGCCATTATTTATTATATAACAACATAATAAATTTTCTGAAATTTGACATAAAAATTATAGTAAAGGTCATCTCATTTAGATTTTGTCTGGAATAAAATTAAGATCAAGGTCATCTGATAATAATGAATGAAAGCGTCATTTCGGCTTTATTAAAGCTGGCATAATTGATTTAATTGAAAGTTTCGTTTGCCATTTTAACTTTATTAAAAGTGGAATAATTGATTTGATAAGATCTGACAAAAATTAAGTTCAAGGTCATCTCATTTTTATGCGTTTGTATGATAATTAAAACTCGAATGACCTTGAATACTAATATGACCTTGCCACTATTTCTCGAAGGCAAATAAATACAATTTAACGCAAAATAAAATCCATAATTGTTTTCTACTGATTGATAATTTGACATTGGGTAAATAGTAACTCTTGTTTTGTTCCATATTGTTTTTATTTTCATTTACTGACACGTGTTTCGGTCTTCGCAGACCATTATCAAAGTTAAACTCAGTTTAACTTTGATAATGAAATAATTAATGAAAATAAAAACAATATGGAACAAAACAAGAGTTACTATTTACCCTAATATTAATATATGTTTCCATCAAGAGTGCAGCGCATCAAGTATTAACTTTGATACTTTGACATTAGACTTTTTATCTTTCAAAATAAAATTAGGTGTGAATAATGTTCCTTTATCAAACTAAATCAATTAAAATTGGATAAAAATATTGAGGTCACTTTATTTTTTAGGTATTGTGTCTTTAAAAATGGCGCAAAAGATGTCTAATGTCTATAATAATAATACCAAAATGCCAACACTATATTTTCTTCTAAAAATTTAAATAAAACTCCGATGACCTTGAATATTAAGATGACCTTGCTACTATTTCTTGAAAGCTAATAATTGCAATTTGACACAAAATAAATATTTCTGTCCACTGTAGTTTTCAACTAAAACATCGTTAAAAATATTAGAATCCCAACATAACGTTTTTTTTTTAATAATTATTAATTTAGAATTAGTAATTTTTATTTTTCCTAATAAAATCTCGTTTTTGTAATGTTCATTCATTAGTTTATGTTAATTAAAATGAAATCACCCTATTTTTTAGGTAATTATCTTTAAATGTGGCGTTAAAGATGTTTAAAGACATTCGATTAAAGTGAATCAAGTCTAGAATATAAGTAAAACTCTTGTACCTTTGAAAAAAAAGGTGACCTTGCCATTTTTTTGTAAAATAGCATAAAAATAAGACTCTAATAACATGTATAATAGGGTGACCTAACCATAATTTCTTTAAAAACAGCTTAAAGAATTTGGTGAGATGTAATTTTAGAAAAATTGTAGGTCATCTGATAATCATTTACTGCTGAATTGAGACGCAAATAATCTAATTTACAGAATATTGTTTGTCATTTTGACTGTATTAAAAGTCACTTAATTGATTTAATAGGATTTGACAAAACTGAAATTTAAGGTCATCTATTTTTTCTTTTAATATATAAACCAAACTAACTAAACTATAATTAAAACTTAATAATCTTTAATAATAAGGTGATTTTAATTAGATTAGACTTAGCAATAACATACAAATAGTTTTTCTGCTGTCCATTGCTTTTAACTGAAATCTTATTAAATTTAAAATAAAATTCTTGCATTTCGAACATAAAGTTAAGCATAGATAAGGAACACTTTGTGTTCGAAATGTACATTTAGTTAATAAAAACAAATTTGTGAAGAAAGTGTTAATGTTTTCAATACAATTTACTATAATAATAATCTTCACGTAACTTGAGAAATATATTTCTATAACAAGGTCACCTTATTTTTTAAGTAATTTACTAATTCAGTCTAGAATACAAATAAAACTCTAATAACCTTCAAAAAGTACAGTTTGTTACATTCAATTCAATTCAAACAATGTTTCAATTACTGTCAGAACTTGCGAATTTGCACAATAATGGAGGGAATTATACAAGATACGGAATACGCAAACGTCGGTGAAAGCCTTAGAGGCATTTATCAAAGCAAAAAATTGAATAGGGTGCTTTTAGCCAACTAATGAAACTTAGCGAACTGGGAAATAGCCCTGGGAGAGATTTGACCCTTCCTAAAGAAGTTTTTTTTGTATCATTAGAAATCGATATGTGTTAGTAAGGAGTATATAGAGTTTAGATGATAAATTGTTTAAAGTTATTTATTCTTTATAATAGATTCATATAAATATTGAATTGACGAAGCTGTTTCTTGGTAATATTTACCGTAAATAAAATTCTAAACGAAGTGTTTTATTTACCTTATAAATTCATATAATATCCGTCGTATAAAAGAACATAAAATATGACCAATTTTATTTTTCAGCATTGTGTGTTAATTAAACTTTCCTCTAATAAAATTATAAATTATAATGTATAAAAATAACGGCATACATTTTATAGCTTTTAGCACATACATATCTTAATAATTTCTATATTCATACAACCCTCTCAATCGGAATTTAAATCCTGCGAACATTGATTCGCGAAACGGGATGAATTTCAAAGTCGTGCGAGTTGAATGTTTCAAAGATATCTGCACGACCGATCGGATGATTTTCGAACCACTTTATTAGAGCCGAACAAAACCTTTCCAACCCTCGACTTCATCTTAACTCAGCCGTGCCAATATAATTAATTACATGCGAAGAATTTACCAAATCGTCCGTAACACGCTCTTACTTACTAATTAGTAATTATATATAATTAGTTATTGGTGATTCAATTGATGTTAATTGTGATTAATAATAAGTTTCTAGTAATTATTATGTTTAATTCTATAGCTAATTTCTTTAAGAATCTGAAAATCTTTTTATTGTTCATGTTGTTAATTAAAGCTCCTTGCTAATATTATTTTTATTTTCAGAACATTAGTAGAATGTTTCTACAGCTTTTACAATTTTTGAAACATCCATACAAGATTTTTTGTGTTCAACTTTTCAACAATTTTTAATTAGTCTGAATGCAATACTAACTTGCAATATGCTTAAAAAGCTTCTGGCTAGCTGATCTACATCCTGAAAACTTTACCAGAATACCCTTACAGCTGTAAGATTTTTTCAAACACCATAAAATCATTCGTCAGCATTATTTTAAACAACCAGTTTCTCAAATACGCTGTTATACTCTGCAAAAATGCTTATCATACCTTTTGCTGGCTATGTTTTATCCTAAAATCAATTTTTAAGCTATCCTTACAGTTTTAAAACGTTTTGCAACATCAAGGCAAAATCTTTGGCTTAACATTTTTGAAATAATCAATTCTTTGAGTAACCATTTTTGCTGAAAACGTGTTGATAAGCTCCTTGTTAGCAATTGTTGCTTATAATATATTTATAAAGCTTCTTGCTACTTATTTTACTATCCAAAAACTTTTAGTGATGTAGGAATTTTTGGAACATCATAACTAAATACCTTGTCATACTTTATTTGAGCCTGAAGGCTCCTTTTACTAGGAAAATGCTAATAACACCTCTTGCTGACAATTTTCTTCCCTAAATTAATTTCTCATCTATCATTAGAGCTTTAAAACATTTTGCAACATTAAGACAAAATCTATGGCTTGACATTTTTGAAATAATCAATTTTTTAACTAACCTGAAAGTCATTTTTGTCGAAGGCAGGTTAATAAAACTTTTTGCTAATAATTTTAATCTATAAAGCTATTATACTATCCAAAAATGTTTCCAAAGTGTTTTACAGCTGTAGGAATTTTTGGAACATTAAAATAAAATATCTTGTCATACATTATTTGAAACAATTTGTTTCTAAAATAAAACTCTTAAAGTTCATTTTACTACAAAAATGCTTATGACTCATTTTGCTGGCTATTTTTATCCTAAAATAATTTCTAAACTATCCTTACAGATTCAAAACGTTTTGAAACTTCAAGACAAAATCTTTGGCATTTTTCACAAATCTGAAAGTCGAAAATCTGTTGATAAATCTCCTTGGGTGTTAGTTCAACCAAGCCAAAACCGATAGTTGATTTTATGGCCTAGCTTTTCTACCCCGTCAGCATACTGTGAAAATTATCTTCTTGGTGTAACCCTTGCTATTAGGACGAGGCATCTCTGCATCTTCCAATAGCCCTAACTTGGCTCCCTCTCACAGTTTAAGATGGGAGTTTGAGTAGAAGATTCTTCGAAGAAGTGAAATTTAAAGTGTAATTTTTTAATATATTTTATTATGATATTTTATTAGAAATTAGTGCAAATATCAAATAAAGATAAAAATATAATGTATTCAACCTTTATTTGTTCAATATCGTTACATTTTAGTTTACCCTTTTCTTTTTCATACCCCATTAATCTAATATGTGTAAATAAAATTAAGCAAACTGTTTACCAAAACAACTACACTCTGAGAAAGCCAGGGGATATACACGACGACAGACGTACGAAAAAATAGACATTATAATAACGAAGACAAATAAGCGTGGTTATTGCAACGAGTCTAGTAAGATACAGATAAGGGACAAAGTGGAATGGATATATGTAACGTCGCTGGGGAGAGATGATTTTTTTTGCGTGCCATTTAAAAGAGATGTAAGAAGTGGGTGGCCGTAGAGGTGATATTAATTCGGAAAGGTGAAACGTTTACGTAAACCCCTGAGGGACTGTATCGTTTATATGAGCGGGGAAAAAGTGAATGAATGCTACACCAAGGAATTTATAATAGTTTTATTAAAACAATTGCTATATCATATCTAGAAATAAAATAGCCGCCCCAAATCTCCACAAAGATATAAGGAAGCTTGCACTTCGCTCAAATCGCGAACATAATTTTAAGTATAATTAAGTGTTTTATAAGTTCTAATAGATATAATCAATAAGTGTAATAGATAATTAATCATTTTGTGAAATAAATAAGCTACTTTTTAAAAACTCGTATTCCATAATTCGGAATTTAACTTGCTTTTGGGGATGCGAGTATAAATAGATACAAATCGTTCAGCTAGTTTATTTAAAATTGATAGAATCGACTGCATCAGAATATTATGAATTATTACGTGCAAAATCTAGAGTGGCACTCCTCAAAAACTATAACACTCCCGTTAAGAGCTTTGTGCAGCAGTTTTAAACGCCACTTGACATTTTAAATAATGAATAATCCATGGAATCAATAAAATTCTACAGCAAAAATTCAAACAGTTTATTTCCCATCGCATAGGAAAAAAAAATTATAGAACGTAGGCTTTGCATTCATCGGTTAAATAAAAATTTATCTCATATGTCACTGAATGGATCAAACATATATCAATAATATTCTAATTTAGCAGGAGAACGTAGTACATATGGACTAAATAAGGCCGAAATAATCATTATAATAAAAATAATAATGTTTTATTGGTGTTATAACAGCGTTTACACAGGTCAAAGTTTAGTTTAAGTTTAAATTAGTACTAAAAATTAATAATATATGTAATAAGCTAATACATGAATATATTACAATCAGAGAGGTGGATTTATATCAAATTCTTAGAAAACTAAAATCAATTAGAACAATATAATTAATATTTGAAGATAAAAAACGGTGTATAAATAAAATGATTAAAATAGTGTAAGTATAAAAGAATATAAATTTATATATCAAGCAGAATTTTTAAAGGGAATTAAATCATTTATTAAATATTAATTTATTTATGTATTTGTTTATTTACCCAACAGATAAATCCAATTACAGGGTAATACAATTAAGAAAAAGCATTGAACCACATGCTAAAATGCATGTAAAATAGAATTAAGTAATAATTTTATTTTCAAAACTTAAAAACGAGTATTTTAATGCGTGTTCAAATGTATATGTAGGGTGGGTGGGTGGCCACTATTCCACCCTCTAATAAGCAAAACCTACGCAACGGCTGAACGGAATTAATAAGTATTGTCTAAATGATTTCATATTTTTTTCAACAAATTTTCATTTGTAGAAATTTCGTTTTGAGTTTAATAATTTTCCAACAAATCAGACTGCTAGAATTTTCTATTCAAAAAGTTAAAAATTTCACAATGAATTTTCTCCATATTATATTATTTTCTTTGAAACTTAAGAAGAAAAAAACATCTGACAGATTTTAACGAATTTTTTAAGACCTTAACAATTTTCCAATACTTTTATTTTAAAAGTTTTCTTCAAAAATTGTAACACACATTACGATTTATTTTTGAAGATTCAGATTTTTAAAGTTTTCAAGCAATGTATCTTCTAAGTTGTGATATTCTTTTTTGAGGTTAAAAATATCAAAACATTTCTGTACGATTTTGCACCAATTTTTCTTGTTAAGTATTAAAGTAAAATCACTTTTTTAATTTTCAAAAACTTTTATTTGTTGCGTGTAATTCCAACAAATAAAAGTTTTTGAAAATTAAAAAAGTGATTTTACTTTAATACTTAACAAGTGATATGAATTTTCAACAAATAACGGCCTCATCAATTAATATGTTGAACCAATTTTTCTACTAAAATTTTAGAAATTACAAGAAAATCTCAAATTTCTTTGAGAATAGTTTTTCTTCCACATTTACAGAATGTTCAGTATTGTAAAATTTTATACAAATTACATGTTTTGTTGATTTAAATTAACCATTATGCAAATGTGTAATAATGTGTAATTTTATGCAAATTAAAAAAAAAACATTTGTATTTACATTTAATTTTATACAAAAATACAATTAAAATTTAATGAATTACAGAAATACACGTTATATATAAATATAGGTACTTTATAATGAAATTAAAATGAATTCATTAATTGCGTTCGCTTTGGTATACATGTTTGCATTACAAAACGTTAAATTATATAGAATAAATTACAAAACACGTTTGATTACCAGATAAAATGACTCCCGTATTGTAAAACATATTCGTTCGTGTTCTCACTTACTTGCCATAATTGAATCTGATTTAATTAATGCAATTCGGAATCGTCTTTCTCCGGCCCACATGAATATTTTAATTTATCCAAACGTACTGTTTTATAAAATTCAATTAAAGTAGAACGCTTAATTGAAGTACGTTTAATATTAGAAATTATTGTGCATTGATTAATTAGTTATTCAAATGTAAACAAGTCATTACTTTCGCTTGGAGAATGTTTTTTTTTGTGATGGAATTAAAAAAAAATATTTGTTGTAAAAATTATTATTTACCGTGCGTATTTTAAAACGGAAGTTGGCGTTACGTTTCGCTGCTCCAGAATAAAGTCACCGATGTGTCAGTGGACATTATTATAAAATTCAATTTGGATTTGTTGCGTTAACAAAACATTTACACATAAAAGCTAGGATATTTAATAAAAGCATTTCAATATCATATGTCTCTTCATCTCTTAGGCTTACTCATATAGGTAAGTACAGTGCCTTAATGATGAGCTAATGGAATGAACAGATTAGAAGAGGACAATTTTGGAAGAAGAGATTACAAAAAAAATATCTCCAATCTGATTGTCAGGATAGTGATATTTCTGTGTACATTTTCAAAGGACACTGAAGTCTTTAAGGTTTCCTTAAAGTGCACAAAAGAAAACAAATACAAACATTTAATGATCTAAAATCTCTAGAATCTCATCTATCATTAATTATTTTCATTCCCTGATTTATAGTTTAATTCACTAATTTATATTTTGCTTACGTTAAAGAAATTTATACTAAATAAAATTTTATTGCCCCCTCTCTTTCTCTCTCTCTCTCTCTCTCTCTATATATATATATATATATATATATATATATGTTGTAGCTGGTTTTCGGGTTATACTCCGCGTGGTTTGTAAATTATATTTACGACGTTTCGATGATCTCTCTGCCATATTTTTCAAGTGTTTACTCTTGTTTGTAAGAGTAAACACTTGAAAAATATGGCAGAGAGACCATCGAAACGTCGTAAATATAATTTTGCAAGCTGATCACCTTGACATGACCAATTCAGGTGCGTGTCTAGATGTACGCCTAGAAATTTGGTAGTATCAACCTTCGTGAATTTGAGTGTAAATACAAGTTGCATTGTTTTCTCTGTGTTTAGATTTAGGCGGTTGCTCTCAAACCATTCAGTTGGCATTAACGTCGTATTTTGAGTAACAGTTGACATTTGTCGTATCATCGGCCAAATTAATTAATTCCGATGAATGAGTACAATATGGGAAATCATTGGTAAATAATAAAAATAGTAATGGTCCAAGGATCGATCCCTGTGGGACATCCGTTGCGATTTTGATGGGAGATGATATTATGGAATTGTACATGGTGCATTGAGTTCGACCTGCTAAATAGGATGATATCATTCTAATGCTCTCCGGATGTAAATTATACCAGTACAATTTTCTGATAAGAATGGGACGAGACACACAGTCAAATGCTTTTGACAAATCGAGGAAAGTTGTTGTTGTTTCTAATCCATTTTCAAAACTGTCTAAGGTGCTGTTGGTAAATCTTATTATAGCGTCCGTTGTAGATCTTCCGTTTCTGAATCCATATTGGTTATTGCTCAGTAAATTATGTGTTTCCAAATATTCAATTAATTACATTTGTAAAAAAATTTCTAAGATTTTGGAGAAAATTGGTAGCAAAGAAATCGGACGATAGTTCGTTGGATTATTTGGATCACCCTTTTTGTGATTAGGGATTACTAAGGCGGCTTTTAACGAATCAGGGAAGAAGCAATTTGTTCTTATACAAATATTTATTATTTTCGTCAATGGTATGGATTGCATTACTGATTTGACTACGTCTACTCTCAGACCATATATATCTCGACTTTTGCTGGGTTTTAGTCCCTGAATTACACTACTAAAAACACTAGTTGATACTTAAACTTAAACTTAAAATATCTTTTTGTGTTCACTCATTGATAGGGTCAACGTTAGATTTATTTATATCCCCTATAATATCATTTGCCACACTAGTAAAGAAATGATTAAATTCGTGGGAAGTAAGTTTGGATTTCTCTAAATTTGTATTTTGATTACGATTTATTCTTGTATTTATAATGTCCCACACGGCCTTCATTTCATTGTTTGCATTGGAAATGTATTCATCATTTGCTTTAATAAGCTGCAACTTTAATGCATTCTTATATTTTTTCCTGTAATTATTCCTAATTGTGCGAAGTTCAGGGCACTGCAGACGATTATATGTTTCTGACATTAAGACAAGAGTGGATTTCTTAGCCCTTAATTCACTATTAAACCAATGAACATGCGCTCCACTAGTTTTTCGTTTAAGAGCCGCTTTCTTTAGAAATGATATGTCGAATTTATTTAGGAACAATTCAAGAAAAGAGTCAAAGTTAAAATTGGCATCATTGTGAGGTTTATTTATATAATATAATCAAAAAACCTTTTACCCTTTCGGGTGTTGGGTATTTATGAGTTCCCATTTTTCTTCATCTAATTTATTAAATAGTGAACACTTTCCAGTGCTTGTTATTGGTTGGCACATATATCTTTTTAATATATTCTTCGTTTTTTCTATATCTTGCTGAAAACTAAATGTAATTCCAACGTGGTCTGATATACCTGTATTAAATGGTTTAACTGAACATATTCCATTTGTACTTATATTATCTATGCAGTTGTGTTGCCTCGTTGGAAAATCAACCATTAGTTTTAAACCATAACTTGTGAGCAAATCAGTCAATGTAATTTTATTAGGATCGTGCAAATTAAATCTAACGTTGAAGACAGCAACTAAATATATCGAATTTTTAATGCAATCTAGGCTATCCAATATTGAACCTAAAATTTTGAGGAAGCTATTAAAATTTCCTGCACGTGCTCGATATGCGACCAAAATAACTATATTGTGCATCGTTATACCAGTAATTTCACAATGTTTTTCAGACACAAGTGAATTAAGATTAAGGGTTTTATATTCTATGTTATTGTGGACCATTATCATAAATCCGCCATGTTTGAAAGTTTCACGGGAATAATGGCACGCAGCATGAAAGTTGTCAAAATGTAACGCGTCTGATTCAGTTGCTGTGATGCTCACTTAAGCACAATATCAAAAAATCCTCACACTATTCCCTCAATTTCATTCACTTTCGACTTGATAGATTGTGCATTAAAATACAAACAATTTACAACATTATTGGATGGAAGTTTTCCGACAATGATTCGTTTTTTGGTGACGAAGAATTGTGTACCATCGGACTAAATGTTTGACTTTCTTCTGACAACACATGAGTTACAATTAATTTGATTAAATTATATTTTGTGCGCTTTGTTAGGTAAATGTTTTGAACAGACGCATTGTTTGTTAAATTAGTCTCTATGAAGCCACAATTAATTTCACGTGCACATTTAGCCAGAGTTCCGTTGATGCCATTAATGAATGAATTTAGGACACGTCTTCTTCTCCAGAACGGATTTTAAATTATGTAGACATTGGTATTTGTTATAACTGGCAATAACAGCTGATGTAAGTAGATCTGTCATATTTCTGCAGTAGTTATCTGTTAGCAGTAAAACTTTTGAGTTCGGTGGGTAAATATTATCAACGTGTGATTTGTTGCTTAGTTTATTTGTTTCCTTATGAAAATCGTTAGTTAAATTGTTGATCTTGCCTTGTAGTTCAATGTTCTGTAGATTTGTTGCGTCGAGTTCTCGCTTTTGTTGTTTAATGTTTAGTATACGGGTATCTCGCAGCACCAAAGGTTTTTCGTCAGTCACCCTGTACAAGTCTCTTCCTCTCTTAGACTTACACGTATAGGTAAGTACAGTGCCCCGGTGATGAGCTAATGGAATGAACAGATTAAAAGAGGACAATTCTGGAAGAGGAGATTACAAAAAAAATATCTCCAATCTGATTGTCAGGATTGTGATATTCCTGTGTACATTTTCAAAGGACACTGAAGTCTTTGAGATCACACAGCTCTTAAAGTGCAAAAAAAGAAATCAAATACAAACATTTAATGATCTAAAATCTGTAGAATCTCATTTATCATTAATTATTATCTTTCTCTGACTCATAGTTTAATTAACTTATTTATATTTTGTAAAAGTCTACGTTAAGAAATTTATACTAAATAAAATTGGGCGTCGTCGCGTTTATTGAGATTATCGGTGTGTTTTTCTATTTCAATTGCCTCTTCGTGAAATGGTCTAATGCTGCAATGGAAGTCGTGCAGTCGAAATGTATCTTGTGTCCGGTGGATTTAGAATGTTCGGCTAGAGATGAGGATGGTAGATCTTTTTCGACGGCTCTGATATGTTCGTCTCGTCGTACATTCATACGTCTGTTGGTTTGTCCGATATAAACTTTATTACAATCGGCACAGGGAATTTTGTATACTCCTCGATTTTCAAGGGGAATTATGTCTTTTGGGGAATTAAGGAATTGTCAAATTTTACGCGAAGTGGTAAAAATAGTTTTGATATTATGTCTTTAGTATTTTAGAGATTTTGTCTGTCGTACCACGTATGTACGGAATGTAATTCTTTGGACTCGTTGGTGTCTTTGGGGCTCGATTTTTGTTTTAGTAAGTGTTACAGTACCTGGGAAGAAACCGTTTTGCACAAGAGCTGTCTCGAGGGTGGCTAGTTCATTGTTTAGGTTGGATTTATCTGTTAGTCGGAGAGAGCGAGTTAAGAGAGTTTTTGCCACAGAACGGAGTTGGGCAGGATGATGGTGAGAGGCGGCAGATATCTGTTTGAAACAGTGTCTTTTCTATATACGGTGTGGCCGAGAGTTCCGTCGGAGTTTTTATAGATAAGTATGTCGAGGAAAGGCAATTGGTTGTTTTGTTCTAGTTCCATTGTGAATTTAATTTTTGGATGAATATTGTTTAAGTGCTGGAGGAAATTATTGAGCTTGTCTTTACATGGGGCCTAATGACAAAGGTGTCATCAACATAACATAGCCATTAAGATGGAGTATAAGGGGCAGAATTTAGTGCGATGTTTTCGAAATCCTCCATAAATAGATTTTCGATCACAGGTGAGAGCGAAGATCCCATTGGTGCTCCTTCAATTTGTTTATAGCGGTTTCCGTTAAACATGAAGTAGGTATTTGTGAGGAAGTGTTTGATGAATTCTATAGATAGATAGGTTGTTTAAATTTAGATCTTAAAAGTTTAATTCTTTCGTTGATGGCAACTTGAGTAATATTTTTATGTGTATTTTGAAGTTTTTCATATAACAGGACTTTGTAAAGTAAAATAAATACAAATATAACGTCAAAACTGATCAGAATGTCCGTCATAAAAAGTTTTATCTGTTTGATGAGGTCCAGGAAGTGTAAAGAGTTTTTGACATAGGATTTGGCTTGTTCGGCTGTCGATTGTAATTGTCGGGCTAAGAATTTAGCTAATTTTTGTGTGAGTGAGTCAAAAGAACTGATGATGGCTCGGAGTGGTCTGTCAGGTTAATGTATTTTTGGTAAGCCGTATAACTTGGGACATTTAAAGGACTTAAAGCTTAATTGTTGTAGAAACTATCTGAATTTAGTTTTTCATTAGTAGTTGAATTTCTTTATCGTATTTTTCGATTTTATTAATGCGTTCGTTATAATATTCTCCGTCGGTTGCATCTTGGTTTCCAGTAATTTCCAAATTGAGCCTATTCCGTTAATTGGTCCTCGTTTATAACGTGTTTGTGTAGTTAGAGTAATCTCATTAAATTTTTAATTTATTTGATTATTGATTGTGTTTTAAAATGATAATTGTATTGAAAATGGATTTTTAAATGTTTAACATGTTTAACATGTTTTCTATAGTTTTTGCTTTTATATTTCTTTCAAATGATTCTTTTATTAGGGTAATATTTTTGTAAACTATTATTTTCCAATTATTGTTAGAAACTTTAATTATTCCTTCATTCTGGTAAATTATGGGAGTTTTACTTTTGATTGGTTCTATTGTTGCTCTGGCCATGATGAATGCCCTGTAAAAAGTGCTGGTTTTAGTCTATAAAAATTAACAATTGAAGTTTTATTAAAATTTAGCTCTATTTCGACAGTATTAGGATTAATTTCGAATTATTTTATATGGTCCGTTGTATTAATTTTCATTTTGTTTCTAATTTGTGATTCCTTTAAATAAACTAAATCGTTTTCATTGTGTGTATGTGTATGCAAATGTGTAGGCGTAAAGGAAAATACAATGCAATGCGTAAAAATTAAATAATAACTCACAGAACGACGATGAGTATCGATGACTTCATTCGTCCCGTGGTCCACTTCGGAATTCGCTATTGTCCAGGAAAACGTTTTCAAAGTTTACAGTTGCCGCAATAAACTAATTGGATTTGTACGTTTTTAGCTGAATAAACTTCATCGTAATCCACCGTATTTACAGGAAATCACGTCATCCAATTTGTTGACGAACCACACTGTCTGCTTGCTCAGCTAATTAAGAGTGATTATATAGTTATTCAATCAATATAGACACCGTCTAAACAATAATACATGTTAATAGAGTAAATACTTGATTAAGTAAACACTATTATAATAAGTACTTGTTATCAACGTATTGTTGTATTACAAACGCCCCGCGTTGGGCGCCAAAAGGATTAGCAAGACAATTATTATTTTTCATGCTCGCAATGATGAGTAAATATTACCTTAATAACCTGCTTATCCTTATTAAATCCCTTATAATTGAAGGATAGGATATAATTTTGTTTACATGAAAAATACAATTATAATACCAATATATAAACAAGGCGATAAAACAAACCCTGAAAACTACAGACCAATATCATTGCTAGCTTCTCTAAATAAGATCCTCGAAAAAGCTATACAGATGCAATTATGCGAACACCTCACTAAACATAAATTAATCAAACACAATCAATACGCATTCCCAAAAGGTTCAGGAACCTCTTCTGCAACCTACGAACTAATAGAACAATAAAAAATAATTTAGATAAGAAAAAAATTGTAGTGGCCATCTTTATCGACATGACGAAAGCATTTGATACAGTATCGCAACCAATCCTAATAGAAAAATTAAGCGCATTTGGAATCATAAACACCGAACTAAATTTAGTACAATCATACATTAACAGACGACTACAAAGAACGAGAGTAAACGAAACTGACAGTACACCAAGACATACAAAATACGGAATACCACAGGGAGGAAATCCACCACCAATCCTATATATCATATATGTAAATGATATGATAGAACAAAACTTATTAGGAACACCATTTATATATGCCGACGATACATGCATGCTACATACTATTTTCTATATATTAAAATTTTTAAACATCCAATTTAGTTTCGTTTTTAATACTTTTATCAATGTTATAAACTAATTTTCTAAATAGAGAATTTTCTAAACTAAATGTTGAATTTTCGGAAGAATACATTTAAATTTTTGAGTATTGAATTGTCTAAATAAAAAATTCTTTATACATGAAATTTCCTACTCATAAAGTATTTAATTTTCTAAGCAGAGAATTCCCTATCCATTGAATTTTCTGAACAAGTTCTTTTATGTATTGAATTTTCTAAACAAAAAATTGTCTATACATCAAATTTACTAAACATAAATGTTTATGAAATGTTTTTTAAACAAACAATTTTTGATACATTTAATTTTCTATATGCCAAATATTCTAAATATACATTTTTTAGTACTGAATTTTCTTTACGTTTCTTTATAAATATAAACTTTGTATTGAATTTTGTAAACATTTAATTTTTTATACATCGAAAGCATTCATATTTTTAGTATTAAATTTTTTTCAACAAAGAAGTTTCTATACATCGAATTTTCTAAACACAAAGTTTTATGAATATTGAATTTTCTCTACATCGAATTTTCTAACTTTAAGGTTTTATAAGACCAGAAAATTCTCTTTATAACAAATGTTTATGAATGATGTATAGAAAATTCTATTTAGAGCATTCAACTAAATAGAATTTTCTATGCATCGAATTTTCTAAAACTCAGGGTTTTTGAATTATGAATTTTCAAGTTAGAGTTTGTTTATTTCTAAGCAGAATATTTACATTCATGGGTTAGTCATAAGTAATAATTATATTATATAAAATTTTCTGAATACTTAATTTTCCAAACATAGAATTTTCTGCACAGTGAAATTTATAACTATACAGTTTTTGAGCAATAAAATTCAAAATAGAGAATTTTCTAAACAATTTTCTTATAATTGTTGAATTTTATAAAATTTTATATACAAAGAATTGTCTGTACATCGAATTTTCTAAACATACATTTCTTTAACCATTAAATATTCTAAACAAATAATTTTCTAAACATCGAAATGCTTAAACAAAGAATTATCTGTACATCTAATTTTTTAAACATAAATATTTGTGAGTATTGATTTCTCTAAACGAAGAATTATCTAAACAAAGAATTTTTTATACATCGAATTTTCTAAACAAATAATTTTTTATACATCGAATTTTCTAAACAAAGGATTGGCTTTACATCGAATTTTCTAAATAAAGAATTTTCTGTACATCGAATTTTCTAAATAAATAATTTTCTGTACATCGAATTTTCTAAATAAGGAATTTTCTAAATATAAATATTTTTAGAATATTCAATTTTCCAAACAAAGAATTTTCAATACATCGAATTTTTTAAACAATCAAGTTTCTAGACATCAAATTTTCTGAACATCCACTTGTTTTGAGTATTGAATTTTCTAACCAAAGAAATTTCTATACATCGAATTTTCTAAATAAAGAATTTTCTGTACATTGAATTTTCTAAACATAGAAATTTCTAAACAATGAATTTTCTGTACATTGAATTTTCTAAACAAAGAAATTTCTATACATCGAATTTTCCAAACAAATTTTTTTCTATACATTGAATTTTCTAAACAATGAATTTTCTATACGTCGAATTTTCTAAACAAATTTTTTTTGAGTATTGAATTTTCTAAACAAAGACTTTTCTATACATCGAATTTTATATATAAAATTTTCTAAACAGAGAATTTTCTCTACATCGTATTTTCTAAACAGTTAAGAAATTTCTGTACATCGAATTTTCTAAATAAAGAATTTTCTGTACATTGAATTTTATCATCAAAGAAATTTCTATACATCGAATTTTCTAAATAAATTTTTTTCTGTACATCGAATTTTCTAAATAAAGAATTTTCTATACATCGAATTTTCTAAATAAAGAATTTTCTCCACATTGAATTTTCTAAACATAGAAATTTCTATACATCGAATTTTCTAAACAAAGAATTTTCTATACATCGAATTTTCTAAACAAAGAGTTTTCTGTTCATCGATTTGTCTAAACAAAGATTTTTCTGTACATCGAAATTTCCTAATAAATAATATTTTATGCATCGAAATTTCTAAACAAAAATTTTCTATTCGTTGAATTTTCTAAACATAAAATTTTATAATTGAATTGAGGTTTACGATAAAAAGCTATTCCTAATAATTTGTTCACTTTCGAGTCCTCTACAATTATTTGTTATATAAATTTCATATAACTCCTGTAGTTTAGCAATAGGAAACATAAAAAGGCCAAGAAAAAAAAACTTCTTAAATTTCGAAAGATTTAGAAGTAACAGACGATTTATTTAATGCTCCTTTAGACTTTTTGCTTGCTGACTGCGTCAAGACTTAAAATGAAGAAGGGCAAAGCAAAACAAACAAATTATCTTCTAGATTCTATTATTTTAAATTCTAAAAAATATTATTTACTAGGGATTTTTACAATTTTTTTTGTGGATTCTAAAGTATTCTAACATAATCTCTTCCAGATCTCCTCAAACAATTTATACAAATTTCCGGAATTAAAAAAAATCCTAAAATTTATCTTTTGATTTGATTTTCTTTGGAAATTATTATTATCAATTTTTGAGGATTCTACAATATTTCAGATTTATTTTTAAGATTTCTAGATTTAAAAAAAAATCTCTACCTGCTTTTAATATTGTATTATCAAGTGAAGTTAAGGCAAAATCTTCTTCAGATTCAATCGCGAGAAAAGATTATAAAATAAACAATAAGATAATAGAATTGAAAGCAATTTTTCGTTCACATTCCCAAAATTTTCTTTAAAGATTGTTAAAATCCTCCCGATTTTTGGAATTCTATTTTTAAGCTATTGATCTGCCAGATATTTACAATTATCTATCAAGATTCTATTTTTTTTGAAGTTTTACAATTTCCCAATTTCAGATTTCTAAAGTTTTCCAGCAAGTCCTCTTCAAATTCTTAAGATAATTTTTTGAATATTAATAATATACAAAAGTTTATTTCTAGAATTTTCAAAAAATCTGTTTCAGATTAGACACATTTTCAATAATGATTTCTAAACTATTTCAACAACTTCTCTTCCAAATTTTAAGAATTTACAACCAATTTTTATATAAGAATTTTTTTTTCGAGATCTATTCATAATTTTCCAACAAATTATCTTTCAGATTTCTTCTTTATAGAATTCACATTTTCAGAGTTTTTTTTTAAGTTGTGAGACTTCTTTCTTTCTTCAAAATTACATGTATTAAAATCAAAAACATTAAAAAAAAAAACTTCGTCAAATTTTTTTGGGAGATTCAAATTCCACAAATTATGTACGAGTTTGCACAAGTTTCTCTTCTAAATTCATTTTATTTATTTTAAACAAGTTTTGTAAAAATTCAAAAACATTTCTTTGAGAATAGTAGAATCTTCGTGATTGAATTTCCCTTTAATTTTTTAGAGAATTTTCATTGAGGAATTTTCCAACAATATTTTAACGAATTTTTTAGAATTTCACCGAAAGCTCTATATTCTTTCTTTCTTCAAGAGCTTCAAAATTTCTCTCATATTGCAAAAAATTTAGATTTCCCAAAACTTTTTATTGAAGTTTCTCAAATTAACCTGCATCATATAAGACTTTATGAATATCTTGCCAAATTACGTGAATGTTCATTGAGTTATCTCCTCAGATTGTGATTCTATAATTATTCTAAAGTTTTTGAATCATATTTATGAAGACAAAGAAAAGTATTTAATGCTTTTTTATGAATTAAAATTATCATCACGCAACTATTCATTAATAGCAACTTTAATAAAATACTAATAAACAAAATAAATAACAATTATTTTATAATAAACGAGCATTTCATAAAATAAAACTGCACAAAAGATAAAATTTACTTAATAATTAAAGTAAAATCGTTTAATTAAAACTTATCAATTTCGTTAAACTGCTGAGTAGGTTTTGCTGATTGAAGGGTAAAATAGTGGCCACCCACCCACCCTACATATACTTCTGAAAAAACACTAGAATACTCGTTTTTATGTTGAAAATCTTAACATCAACACCGTTGTAATTTCCAGGAAACCTAACGACTGTCCGGAAAAATATTAGTCCGAATATTTAGGGTGGGTGGGCGGCCACTATCCAACCCTTTAATTATTTCATAATAAACGAGGATTTCATAAAATCAAAATTCGCAAAAGATAAAATGTACTTAATAATTAAAATTAAATCATTTAGACATTATTTATAAATTCCGTTAAAGTGCGGCCTAGGTTTTGCTGATTGGAGGGTGTGATAGTGGCCACCCACCCACCCTACATATACATTTAAACTCTCACTAAAATCAAAGTTTGTATGTTTTAAAAGTCATTAGCATCAACACTGCTGTGGTTTCAAGGAAACCGAACGACTGCACGGCATAAGATTAAATTGTATATGTAGGGTGGGTGGGTGGCCACTACCCCACCCTCCAATTATTTTATAATATATGAGCACTTCATAAAATAGATAAAATTGGCTTAATAATTAAAATAAAATTATTTAGAGATCCATTCTGGAAAACGCCCCACGTTGGGTGCCAAAAAACTAACAAACAGATTATTATTTATTTATATTTCTTCGCCCATTTTTGAATGAAAGGTTTGCTTGGCGCCTCATTTAATTTAATTTAATCACAGTTTTTTTTTAAACTCTCGTTCGCACCAGAGGCAGACAACCGATTGACAAACCGCCGCGCCTTTCAGATTCGAAGCTAAATATAAACTTTCTTTTGGGACACCCTGCACATACAGAAGCCGGATAAATCAAACATCTATATTATTATATAATATAATATTAATTAAACTTTTTCAAAACAAAAAAAACAACGTTAAAAACAAACCCGGAAATAATTAGCATTAAATCAACCCGCCTATCACAAATTTAATTAATCCTCAACCGCCGACGTTGTTAATCGCAATCTGCGACACGGAATTAAAATTAAAATCTGACGCCGCACAGTAAGTAACATTTACATTATGGATTTATATTTTCTAACATTTTATTGTCCATCGAGCAATAAAGTCGATACGAATGGCTCGTATATTTCACCGTTATTGATTTCAACTGGTGAGAGACGAGTATCCAGTTTTATTGCTGGAACTTCAGGTATATTTTATGAGCAAAGGGATAACGAAATATTTAAATATGTTCAAAAAGGAAGGGGACGTAATTTAAAAGCATTAATGTTGTATACAACGTAGGTACTTCCCTTCGTCATTATAAAAATACTTTAATGTTGATAAATTATTTACAGGTCAGCTTATGATGTTATTGATTTTTAATTCAACATTTATGTTACACGATAAAATGTAACTTCTTGTGAGCTCATTAAAATTTTAATATAGCAATTGGGTTACTGAATAATTTTTTAGTTAGTGGTTAATATTAATTTGCTTATTCTTAAAGTAAATTAGGCATCAATTTTAAAGCGCATGAAATAATGTGTCTATAGACAAAGTTTACTTATGTTTTGGAATTTATATAAATGTATCAGAAAATAAAAGCCCCCACAATCTGTTTTTACCATGTATCTCCTAAGATTTATAATTGATAAATATTTATTAGTTCTTACTGGTCCAACATAATTAATTACATATAAAATTAAAATACTAACTTTTTAAAAACTGCTTCTTTAAAAAAATTATTATTGGCGCAGTCGGTAGGATATTTTCATAATATATTCAAAATATATTTTTACAGTGTTCATAATATATTTTAAATGCGTTAATATCGATGATAACTTGATTATAAAGCAATCAAAGGTAAAAATATTACGAAATTCGACATAAAAACTCTCTTCTTTCTTTTTCGTCTTTTTCGTTGCATTTTCTGAGAATTCTATATTCCCGACGTATGTCTTCTATGTTTTATTCCTTTCGCTTTTTGTATTTTTATTCAAATTTTATATGGTAAAAATATATGGAGAAACATGTGACTTAAAAATTAGAAATTAGAAAAAAATTCATTTTTTTTGTCATTTAGCCTCTGTCGTTTGTTTTTTATCTTCTGTCTTTATTCTGTGATTTATCTCTCTGCAATTTATGATATATGACATTTGACAGATGATAGATGACAGGTGATAAATGACAAATGACAGATGACATATGACAAAAACCAGATGAAGAATGACAGATGATAGATAATAGATGAAAAATAATAAATGACAGATGACGGATGACAGATGACAGATTACTTATTACAGATGACAAATGACAAATGACAAATGACAAATGACAAATGACAAATGACAAATGACAAATGACAAATAACAAATAACAAATAACAAATAACAAATAACAAATAACAAATAACAAATGACAAATGCAAATGATAAATGACAAATGACAAATGACAAATGATAAATGACAGATGAGACTGAAACTATTAATACTATTTTAATTTATGTAAAATATCTAAAATATGCTTAAGTTATTTCTAAGCTTAGGAAATGTAAAATATAAAGTTCTTTAATTGTTTTCTTTCAATTTTATCTGTTGTTTCCTGTCTTGCGTACTTCTGTTTTATGTTTAATTTCACATTTCCAAAATTAAGAGAAAAAACCTGTTACAGAATAAAACAAACAGTAAAATGACACATAACAAAATGTCAGATGCCAGTCCGAAATTTAAAATTTTGATGACATTCGATTTTGACACTTGTATGCCTTCTGTCTACTGCTTTTATCTATTGCTATGTTTTCTATAATTCTTCTCTATTTTCTTATCTATCCCTCTTCTACATTTCTACATATTCAATTGTTGGTCTTCTCGACAATCTTCTATATTTTGCCATTTTTGTTTATGTGTTTTTCTTTCGACTGCCACTTATTTCTTTTATTATATTTCTCTTATATGTCTAACTTTACATTCTAAAAATTACGAAAGAAAACTATTATTGAATGAAGCAAAAAATAAAATGACAGATAGCAAATGACAGATGACAGATAATAAACGACAGTTGGCAGATGAACCATACTTTTCTCTATTTTCTTATATTTCGGTCTTCTATATTTCTATATACTAAATTGTTGGTCACTTTAACTATCCTCTGTATTTTACCATGTATCATCTGTTTTTGTTTATTTTTGTTTTCATTTGTCTGCCACTTCTTTCTTCTATTATATTTTTCTTTTATGCGCAACTTTACATTCTAAAAATTGCGCATGAAAACAGTGACAGAATGAACTAAAAAATAAAATGACAGATGGCAGATGTCCTGTGACAGATGATAAGTGATGACAGATGACAGATTAAAGATACTTTTCTCTAATTTCTTATCTTTCAATCTTCTACAGTTTATTTTATTTATTGCGTCTTTTGAATTCAATTTTTGGTCTTATTTAAAAAAAATATATGTAATAGATCAAGATTTAGTAATTGAATAAAATGTTACTATCTTGTGTGCTGTGCCGTCTATCATCTGTTTTTTTGTTTAACTATTTTCTTTTGCCTATTACTTCTTTCTTCTATTAAATTTCTCTTTTATGTGCATTTTTCCATTCCAAAAACTGAGATAGAAATCTGTGATAGATGATAGATGATAGATGATAGATGATAGATGATAGATGATAGATGATAGATGATAGATGATAGATGATAGATGATAGATGATAGATGATAGATGATAGATGATAGATGATAGATGATAGATGATAGATGATAGATGATAGATGATAGATGATAGATGATAGATGATAGATGATAGATGATAGATGATAGATGATAGATGATAGATGATAGATGATAGATGATAGATGATAGATGATAGATGATAGATGATAGATGATAGATGATAGATGTGCAAACCAAAAAAATTATTATGATTAAATTTCTTTGCGTATATTTAATATTAATACAGTAATCTTCGGTTTGTAATTAAAGGATTAGAAGGTGGGATAGTAGTAATTTTTTTTAGTAATTAATTAATTAATTATTAAACATTATTACATTGTTTGAAATTTAATATAGATAAATATGTAGGTTGGGTGGGTGGCCTCTAACCCACCCTCCAATATCTTTAATAATAATTCAAGGGTTCCTCTAAGGAAATAAATTTAAATCAAACATTAAATTATAATATGAAATGAAATTAATATTTTTAATATTAATGTAGTAATCTTTTGTTCGTATTCAGGGAATTGGAGGGTAGAACAGTGGCACCCCACCCACCCTACATATTTATCAGCTCCCCCTAAAACTGTATTTTGTGAATTAAAGACTGCAACACTTTTTCTTGTCTGATTTTTTTAATTAACATAAAAAACTCTGTTCATAATTAAAATTCAAAAATATATGTAGGGTGGGTGGATGGTCTCTAATCCACCCTCCAATTTATTTTTTTTTAAGAAATCAACTGAAATTAAAAATTAAATTATAATGTATCCTTTATACATATGTTTAATATTAATGCAGTAAATTTTTGTTTATCTTCATGGGATTGAAGGGTGGGATAGTGGCCACCCACCCTCCCTACATAATTATATTAACTTCAGTTAAAACAGCGTTTTTTAATTATTGAAAAAAACAGCACTCTTGCTTGAATAATTGTTATTTTATTTTATCCAAAAACACTGTTTGTGATTGAAACCCCAAAAATATGTAGGGTGGGTGGGTGGCCACTATGGCACCCTCCATTTCTTTAAGTACAACAAACGATTTACTTTAATAAATTATGCAAACAAACAAAAAATAATTGTGATTATAATTCTTTGCGTATATTTAATATTAATCCATTAATCTTCTATTTGTAATTAAAGGATTGGAGGGTGCGATAGTGGCCACCCGCCCACCCTACATATTTATTTTAACTTCAAACCAAAACCCTGGATTTTACATAGTTAAAAGTTTCAGTACTTTTTTTTTAGTAATGAATTTTTAAACATTATAACACTGTTTGAAATTTATATATATATATATATATATATATATATAGGGTGGGTGGGTGTCCTCCAATCCACCCTCCAATTTCTTTAATAATAATTCAAGAGTTTCTCTAAAGAAATCAACTGAAATTAAAACTTAATTATAATATAAAATCCTTTATATATATATATTTTTAATATTAATGCAGTCATCTTTTGTTTGTATTCAGGGAATTGGAGGGTAGGATAGTTGCCCCCCACCCACCTTACATATTTATTTCAGCTCCCCCTAAAACTGTTTTTTTTGTGAGAATTAATGACTTCAACACATTTTCTTGTCTGATTTTTTTATTAACATGAAAAACACGGTGTATAATTAAAATTCAAAAATATATGTAGGTCGGGTGGGTGGCCTCTAACCCACCTTCCAATTTCTTTGATAATATCTCAAGCGTTTTTTTAAGAAATCAACTGAAATTATAATGTTTATACATTTATACATATTTTTTATATTGATGCAGTAAATTTTTGTTTATCTTCATATGTAGGTTGGAATAGTGACTAACCACCCACCCTACATAATTATATTAATTGACGAAACAATAGATTATAGATTGTAAATATCAAATGACAAGTGACGGATATAAGTGATATGCAATTTTTTTTTATATAAATGAACTTTCTAAACAGTAACTAAACTATAGTCTATAGGTTTTAAATAATTTCCATTATTCTTCTGTCATTTACTTTTCTGTACCAATAAAGTAACCATAGTTTATATTCTTAAAAAAAGGTGTAAGGAGATTTTTCTATGACAATTTAAAATTTAAAGGTAAGATTTTGTCATTAGTTTGTATTTTGTCTTCTCCTTTTTTTGTACTGCCATCTGTGCTCTGTTTTCTGTACCCTTTCCTTATCCTCTTTCTATCTTTTCATTTGGTTTATTCAAACGGATCTTTTATAGTAAAAGTCGAGGAAGAAAAATGAGACAATTTGATTAATTATGATTAAATAAAATGTGTCATCTGTTTTTGTCATCTTTTGCCTTTTCTCTATGCCAAACCCCTCTTCTATCTTTTATTTTTTGTCCGCTACCTTCGGTCCAAATAATTTCACTTTTGTTTTAGCTTGATTCTCCTATTCCAAAAAAAATTAATAATAAATTATACATGATAGATGACAAGTGGCGAATGGTAGATGGTAGATGATTATAGAATATCTCTTATTATTATTATGTTTTCATTGCACTAATGACAGATGACAGATGATAGATAACAGATGAGACATGACAGATTTCAGATGACCGATAACATATGATATTTGACAAATGGCAGATGACAGATAATAAATGACAAATGATAGATGAAGAAGAAGAAAATGTCTTTTGCCCAAAGATTTCTACTTTTGTTTTAGCTTGATTTTTATAATCCAAAAAAATTAATAAGTAAACCTGACAGATAGCTGACAGATAATGGATGTTGAATAACAAATACTATGACTATGACAGATGACAAATGGAAAATGGTAAATGGTAGATGATTATTGTCTGTTTCTACTTTTTATAAAGAAAGTGTCTAAACTATGACTGAATTTATAGTTTCTTTAAAATATTATACGTCTTCTGCTTTTTTTCTTCTTGTATGCTAGAACTCCTTATATTTCATTGTACAAATGACAAATATCAGATGACAAATAGCAGATGACATTTGACAAATGATAGATGATAAATGACAGATGACAAATGATAGTTTACAGATGACAGATGACAGATGACAGATTACAGATGACAGATGACAGATGACAGATGACAGATGACAATGGTGTCAATAATAAGACAGATTTTACATTTTAATATTAAATCAATGTGGATGAAAAACAGATGACAGATTATAAATGTTTTTTTTTAAGATATACGATAGTTGACAGATTACAGAGTATAAATTCAAAATGACAGATAACTATTGATGGTTGGTGACAATAATGAGAGATGGCAGATAGAAATTGACAGATTGACTATCAACTGTTAGCTGAGAGATGGAGATGACGTATTTTACATGTTAAGACTAGATAAAAGTGAATATGATATGATTTTTGAAAGATATACAAAGATGGTAGGTGGTAGAATATGTCGGATGAGAGTTGAAAGATTACAGATATCATATGTTAGATTGAAAGTTGAGGATTAGAAATTTAAGATAATAATAGATGTTGGCTGAATTTAGTGACATATTTCATTTGACAAGTTTCTGACGAACTGAGATAAATAACAAAGGATAAAATTAACTGCACATTTTGCCAATAGTCGAACTGTCTACTGGCAATTGTCGCGAAGTTTCTTTTCCAACCATCATTTCCTATGTTTTGGTTGACGATTCTCATCTGTAAACTTTTCAAAATTAACTGTCCTTAGTCAACGCCAAAATTAATTGTTACCTGTTAACTGTCGACTGATAGATATTATCTTGATCACTGTAAATTGTTAACTCTCAATTATCTACTGTCAACAGAAAAATTTCTATACAAAATTGCCTTTGTTAACTGCAAGTTAATTTTAACCCTACATCGTCAATAGTCTGGCAACAGTCATGAACTTTTGACAATCAACTACCAATCTTTAATCACACGCCCCTTTTTCATAAGCCAATATCTTTATACACTCTATACAGTTAATAAATTCACATTTTATACAAGGTGAAAAATTATTTATCCTCATGTATACACGATTTACTTATATATTTATTATCCTCTTATATCGCTTCCGTGGATTCAATTTGCAACTAATATTCACACAACATTACCTTAAATATAATACACATCCACTCACAAGCGTGTCGTTCGCACCGACTCATTTTAATCGAGAAAAGATGAGGGCGTAAAAATTACATTGAATTATAAGTAGGGGATGGCAAAATCCTGCAGTCGTGTGTTTACAAAAAACACTTTCACAACTTCGATTTTGCGCTTTCGGTTTCGAAACTTTCCCAGTTTGTAAATAACATTAATAAACGTGCTCGTAAGTACGTTGTTGAATAATGAAAGTAGTTTTTAAAGAATATTTATGTATACATAGAGTCCACGAAAAGTTTAATGTGATTTAAAAAAAAAAATTCTAATACAATGTCGAAAAATTCGATGATTAGAACTATCGTTATTTTTAATTAGGTTAAGAGTTTTTTTTTCTAAGAATATATTTATTGAAGTTATAGTAAATTTTCTTAAATAAAAAATTCTAAAGAAAATCAATTACTTTTTTAATTTGTTTACCGTTCTTGGTGCAATACAATTTTCACTATTTCTTATTTAATACACATAAGTTTTCTGAAGGTAAAACCTATTAAATAACAAAAAATTTCAATTCACAACTCTTTCTATTTACTAAATGCATTTTTCTAACTTGAAGTCCGACTTCTAACCATAAGCATGAAATTTCTAATGCAAAATCATTTTCAGTAACGAATTGTAATTTTTTTTAACTGTTATGAATTGTACTTTTGTTATTAAAAACTTAATAAAACTAAATCTACTGCTGAAATTAAAATTGAAAGACTGTTCGAATAATAATAATAATAATAAAATTATGTATTTTTAGTCACCCACAAACGATAGAATTATACGAAAATGAATAAGAAATTGATCGCCAATTAAATCCATTATGGAAATCACGCAGGGATGCGACCTACTCGACCTCCTACTCCAATTCCTGGCACGTGTTTGTTAGTATCCTTCTTCCTGCTCTATGCCCCAAAATTGATTTAATGAATTGCGGTTTTATTCAATCCGAAAAAAAATATACCAACCAAGGATTCGTGAACTGAATAGCCAATAATGAATTAGGTGCGCGTATAGGAGTAAATTCTATTCAAAGAAGGCTAATTATCTGATTGCAAAATAAATCATTATAAATGTAACATTAAAAGGAACCGTAATTATATTAAAAATGTATTACATAATCAACAAAGAAGAATAATATGAATAAGTTGATTTTAGGGCAAGGTGATTTCGTGAAATTAAATAAATCAAGGATTTCCTCTTGAGGACCAGGAGAAAAGTATAAAATCTATTTAAAAAAAAGAAACACCTCGAGAAAAACAACAAATTCAAGGTATATTGCTACAGGTTCCTTTACACTTAAGCAAAAACATTAAATCAATCTTTACCTCTAGGTTTCCAAGTGAAAGAAAATAATTAAGCTACTTATTTAAACATTTTGTTGTATGATTTTATTAAAACATTGATAATAATATTAAAAGCCATTAGAAATGTAGTTGATAAAAATAAGAGACTTAGAAATACACATTTCTACATAGTAGTACCATACGTTAAGACAGTTTTCTATTAATTTAATAAATTTAAAAAAAGTATACAAAAACTATCCATCAATGTTATAACTTAACAACCCTGTTCTCTTTAATAAAAACAAACAATGTGAAACTAATGGTCCGGCCGACGATAAATTCCGCTGAAAGAAACTTGTTACGAGTATATAACTCGGCCGAGTCGACAAAAGGAATTTTCCTGCGTAATAAAAATAAAGTTTCGCCAGCTTTAAAAAGTTCTCCACTCCCCGTAGGTGGCTGAAGGTAATAAGCGATTCAATTTTTCGTGCATTTATTAATAAAAAACGGAAACAAGAAGCCCGAATTAATATCGTCGCAATCCATCTACCGAGCCGTTCCCACTTTCTTTTAATAAAAACTTCACCGCTTTCTTTTTTCTTTATTAATGCCTTAAAATAACGGAGATTTACAATAGGAGGATATTTTAAAAGTCAATCCAGCGCAAACAATACATTTTTCATTTTCACCTTTAATAGAAGCGAGAGTTAATATTTTTTTAAACATACGAAATAAATTTAATAATTGCGAACCAACGTATGATGAAAGAGAAAGAAATACTGAATGTATTTTTGCGAACATATTTTATGAAAGGGTGTGCGTGTGCATTATTTTCACGAAAAAAACAGTTTCATTTTGATTAAACTGGAGAGAATGACACTAGGAGAAAATTAATGTTGTTTTTTTTTACTAATATACCTCAAGTGTGAGGCATTCAGCCATCAAGTATTATATTAAATTCAGACGCAATATATTTTTTGGGATTTTACTATACGCCCACGGTATTCTTTATCACTTGTTTTTGCAGATGGTGTCTGCGTTTAGATAGGGGTACATTTTAAAACGCCCACACTTATATTTTCCAGAGAAAAAACGGATGAAAACTCTTAACTGAGTGTGGATATGTATTCGTCAGTTCATGCTAATGGGTTTGATTTAAGCAAATTACTTTATTTTATTTATATATATATATATATATATATATATATATAAATATATAGGGTGAGCCATTATTCTATGTGTGGAAGATTGTGCGTGACGCCCATAACTCAAATTGCTTTCGGTGATTAGAAAAATTGAAAAAGACCCATCATCACTATGATTAGTTTTAAAATATCAAAATCCATTCTCAAATAATATATTTTTGATACTGTAGTTAAATAATTGAAGTCTCATGGATGGAAACAAAATGGCGACGCTAGAAACTCAAATGATGGAAAACCAAATTGTTTTCGATGATTAGAAAATTTGTAAAAAGTCCATCATCACTATGATTAGTTTTAAAATTTCAAACTCCATTCTCAAATAACATATTTTTGATATTACAGTTAACTATTTGAAGTATCATAGCTGGAAACAAAATGGCGACGCTCGAAACTCAAATGATGGAAAATCAAATTGTTTTCGTTGATTAGAAAAATTGTAAAAAAATCGATCATCACTATGATTAGTTTTAAAATTTCAAAATCTATTCTCAAATAACATATTTTTGATATTCTAGTTAACTAATTAAAGTATCATGGATAGAAATAAAATGGCGACCCTCAAAACTCAAATGGTGCAAAATCAAATTGTTCTCGATGATTAGAAAAATGGTAAAAAATCCATCATCACTATTATTAGTTTTAAAATTTCAAAATCCATTCTCAAATAACATACTTTTGGTATTGTAGTTAAATAATTGAAGTATCATAGATGGAAACAAAATGGCGACGCTCAAAACTAAAATGATGGAAAACCAAATTGTTTTCGGTGAATAGAAAAATTGTAAAAAATCCATCATCACTATGATTAGTTTTAAAATTTCAAAATACATTCTCAAATAACATATTTTTGATATTACAGTTAAATATTTGAAGTCTCATGGATGGAAACAAAATGGCGACGCTCGAAACTCAAATGGTGGAAAATCAAATTGTTTTCGATGATTAGAAAAATTGTAAAAAATCCATCATCACTATGATTAGTTTTAAAATTTCAAAATCCATTCTCAAATAACATATTTTTAATATTGTAGTTAAATAATTGAAGTATCATGGATGCAAACAAAATGGCGACGCTCAAAACTCAAATGGTGGAAAATCAAATTGTTTTCGATGATTAGAAAAATTGTAAAAAATCGGTCATCACTATGATTAGTTTTAAAATTTCAAAATCCATTCTCAAATAACATATTTTTAATATTGTAGTTAAATAATTGAAGTATCATGGATGGAAACAAAATGGCGACGCTCGAAACTCAAATGGTGGAAAATCAAATTGTTTTCCATGATTAGAAAAATTGTAAAAAATCCATCATCACTATGATTAGTTTTAAAATTTCAAAATCCATTCTCAAATAATATATTTTTAATATTGTAGTTAAATAATTGAAGTATCATGGATGGAAACAAAATGGCGACGCTCGAAACTCAAATGGTGGAAAATCAAATTGTTTTCGATGATTAGAAAAATTGTAAAAAATCCATCATCACTATGATTAGTTTTAAAATTTCAAAATCCATTCTCAAATAACATATTTTTGATATTGTAGTTAAATAATAGAAGTTTCATGGATGGAAACAAAATGGCGACGCTCGAAATTCAAATGGTGGAAAATCAAATTGTTTTCGGTGATTAGATAAATTGTAAAAAATCCATCATCACTATGATTAGTTTTAAAATTTCAAAATCCATTCTCAAATAACATATTTATGATATTGGTGTTAAATAATTGATGTCTCATGGATGGAAACAAAATGGCGACGCTCGAAACTCAAATGGTGGAAAATCAAATTGTTTTCGATGATTAGAAAAATTGTAAAAAATCCATCATCACTATGATTCGTTTTAAAATTTCAAAATCCATTCTCAAATAACATGTTTTTGATATAGTAGTTAAATAATTGATGTCTCATGGATGGAAACAAAATGGCGACGCTTGAAACTCAAATGGTGGAAAATCAAATTGTTTTCGGTGATTAGAAAAATTGTAAAAAATCCATCATCACTATGATTCGTTTTAAAATTTCAAAATCCATTCTCAAATAACATATTTATGATATTGGTGTTAAATAATTGATGTCTCATGGATGGAAACAAAATGGCGACGCTCGAAACTCAAATGGTGGAAAATCAAATTATTTTCGATGATTAGAAAAATTGTAAAAAATCCATCATCACTATGATTCGTTTTAAAATTTCAAAATCCATTCTCAAATAACATGTTTTTGATATAGTAGTTAAATAATTGAAGTCTCATGGATGGAAACAAAATGGCGACGCTTGAAACTCAAATGGTGGAAAATCAAATTGTTTTCGGTGATTAGAAAAATTGTAAAAAATCCATAATCACTATGATTAGTTTTAAAATTTCAAAATCCTTTCTCAAATAACATAGTTTTGATATTGTAGTTAAATAATTGAAGTATCATAGCTGGAAACAAAATGGCGACGCTCGAAACTCAAATGGTGGAGAAAATCAAATTGTTTTCGATGATTAAAAAAATAGTAAAAAATCCATAATCACTATGATTAGTTTTAAAATTTCAAAATACATTCTCAAATAACATAGTTTTGATATTGTAGTTAAATAATTGAAGTATCATAGCTGGAAACAAAATGGCGACGCTCGAAACTCAAATGGTGGAAAATCAAATTGTTTTCGATGATTAGAAAAATTGTAAAAAATCCATCATCACTATGATTAGTTTTAAAATTTCAAAATCCATTCGCAAATAACATATTTTTGATATTACAGTTAAATATTTGAAGTCTCATAGATAGAAATAAAATGGCGATGCTCGAAACTCAAATGGTGGAAAATCAAATTGTTTTCGGTGATTAGAAAAATTGTAAAAAATCCATCATCACTATGATTAATTTTAAAATTTCAAAATTCATTCTCAAATAACATATTTTTGATATTGTAATTGAATAATTGAAGTTTCATGGATCGAAACAAAATGGCGACGCTCGAAACTAAAATGGTGGAAATTCTAATTGTTTTCGATGATTAGAAAAATTGTAAAAAATCTATCATCACTATGATTAGTTTTAAAATTTCAAAATCTATTCTCAAATAACATATTTTTGATATTGTATTTAAATAATTGAAGCCTCATGGATGGAAACAAAATGGCGACGCTCGGAAGTCAAAAGGTGGAAAATCAAATTGTTTTCGGTGATTAGAAAAATTGTAAAAAATCCATCATCACTATGATTAGTTTTAAAATTTTACAATACATTCTCAAAAAATATATTTTTGATGTTGTAGTTAAATAATTGAAGTATCGTATATGGAAACAAAATGGCGACGCTCGAAGCTCAAATGGTGGAAAATCAAATTGCTTTCGTTGATTAGAAAAATTATAAAAATTCCATCATAACTATGATTAGTTTTAAAATTTCAAAATCCATTCTCAAATAACATAATTTTGATATTGTAGTTAAATAATTGAAGTCTCATGGATGGAAACAAAATGGCGACGCTCGGAACTCAAATGGTGGAAAATCAAATTGTTTTCGATGATAAATAGTAAAAAATCCATCATCACTATGATTAGTTTTAAAATTTCAAAATCCATTCTCAAATAAGATATTTTTGATATTGTAGTTAAATAATTGAAGTATCATGGATGGAAACAAAATGGCGACGCTCGAAACTAAAATGGTGGAAAATTAAATTGCTTTCGTTGATTAGAAAAGTTGTAAAAAATCCATCATCACTATGATTAGTTTTAAAATTTCAAAACCTATACTCAAATAACATATTTTTGATATTGTAGTTAAATAATTGAAGTCTCATGGAGGGAGACAAAATGGCGATGCTCGAAACTCAAATGGTGGAAAATCAAATTGTTTTCGATGATTAGAAAAATTGCAAAAAATCCATCATCACTATGATTAGTTTTAAAATTTCAAAATCCATTCTCAAATAACATTTTTTTGATATCGTAGTTAAATAATTGAAGTCTCATGGATGGAAACAAAATGGCGACGCTCGAAACTCAAATGGTGGAAATTCTAATTGTTTTCGATGATTAGAAAAATTGTAAAAAATCTATCATCACTATGATTAGTATTAAAATTTCAAAATACATTCTCAAATAACATATTTTTGATATTCTAGTTAAATAATTGAAGTATCATGGATGGAAACAAAATGGCGACGCTCGAAACTGAAATGGTGGAAAATCAAATTGTTTTCGATGATTAGAAATATTGTAAAAAATCGGTCATCACTATGATTAGTTTTAAAATTTCAAAATCGATTCTCAAATAACATATTTTTGATATTGTAGTTAAATAATTGAAGTTTCATGGATGGAAACAAAATGGCGACGCTCGAAATTCAAATGGTGGAAAATCAAATTGTTTTGGATGATTAGAAAAATTGTAAAAAATCCATCATCACTATGATCAGTTTTAAAATTTCAAAATCCATTTCCAAATAACATATTTTTGATACTACAGTTAAATAATTGAAGTCTCATGAATAGAAACAAAATGGCGGCGCTCGAAACTGAAATGGTGGAAAATCAAATTGTTTTCGATGATTAGAAATATTGTAAAAAATCGGTCATCACTATGATTAGTTTTAAAATTTCAAAATCCATTCTCAAATAACATATTTTTGATATTGTAGTTAAATAATTGAAGTCTCATGGATGGAAATAAAATGGCGACGCTCGAAACTCAAATGGTGGAAAAACAAATTGTTTTCGATGATTAGAAAAATAGTAAAAAATCCATCATCACTATGATTAGTTTTAAAATTTCAAAATCTATTCTCAAATAATATATTTTTAATATTGTAGTTAAATAATTGAAGTACCATGGATGGAAACAAAATGGCGACGCTCAAAACTCAAATTGTGGAAAATCAAATTGTTTTCGATGATTAGAAAAATTGTAAAAAATCCATCATCACTATGATTAGTTTCAAAATTTCAAAATCCATTCTCAAATAACATATTTTTGATATTGTAGTTAAATAGTTGAAGTCTCATGGATGGAAACAAAATGGCGACGCTCGAAACTCAAATGGTGGAAAATCAAATTGTTTTCGATGATTAGAAAAATTGTAAAAATTCCATCATCACTATGATTAGTTTTAAAATTTCAAAATCCATTCTCAAATAACATATTTTTGATATTGTAGTTAAATAATTGAAGTATCATGAATGGAAACAAAATGGCGACGTTCGAAACTCAAATGGTGGAAAATCAAATTGTTTTCGATGATTAGAAAAATTGTAAAAATTCCATCATCACTATGATTAGTTTTAAAATTTCAAAATCCATTCTCAAATAACATATTTTTGATATTGTAGTTAAATAATTGAAGTATCATGAATGGAAACAAAATGGCGACGTTCGAAACTCAAATGGTGGAAAATCAAATTGTTTTCGATGATTAGAAAAATTGTAAAAATTCCATCATCACTATGATTAGTTTTAAAATTTCAAAATCCATTCTCAAATAACATATTTTTGATATTGTAGTTAAATAATTGAACTATCATAGCTGGAAAATAAATAACGACGCTCGAAACTCATATAGTGGAAAATCAAATTGTTTTCGATGATTAGAAAAATTGTAAAAATTCCATCATCACTATGATTAGTTTTAAAATTTCAAAATCCATTCTCAAATAATATATTTTTGATATTGTAGTTAAATAATTGAAGTATCATAGCTGGTAAAAAAATAACGACGCTCGAAACTCAAATAGTGGAAAATCAAATTGTTTTCGATGATTAGAAAAATTGTAAAAATTCCATCATCACTATGATTAGTTTTAAAATTTCAAAATCCATTCTCAAATAATATATTTTTGATATTGTAGTTAAATAATTGAAGTATCATAGCTGGAAAAAAATAACGACGCTCGAAACTCAAATAGTGGAAAATCAAATTGTTTTCGATGATTAGAAAAATTGTAAAAATTCCATCATCACTATGATTAGTTTTAAAATTTCAAAATCCATTCTCAAATAATATATTTTTGATATTGTAGTTAAATAATTGAAGTATCATAGCTGGAAAAAAAATAACGACGCTCGAAACTCAAATAGTGGAAAATCAAATTGTTTTCGATGATTAGAAAAATTGTAAAAAATCCATCATCACTATGAGTAGTTTTAAAATTTCAAAATCTATTCTCAAATAACATATTTTTGATATTGTAGTTAAATAATTGAAGTATCATAGATGGAAATAAAATGGCAACGCTCGAAACTCAAATGATGGAAAACCAAATTTTTTTCGATGATTAGAAAAATTGTAAAAAATCCAACATCACTACGATTAGTTTTAAAATTTCAAAATCCATTCTCAAATAACATATTTTTGATATTGTAGTTAAATAATTGAAGTCTCATGGATGGAAACAAAATGGCGACGCTCGAAACTCAAATGGTGGAAAATCAAATTGTTTTTGGTGATTAGAAAAAATTTAAAAAATCCATCATCACTATGATTAGTTTCAAAATTTCAAAATCCATTCTCAAATAACATATTTATGATATTGTACTTAAATTATTGAAGTATCATGGATGGAAACAAAATGGCGACGCTCTAAACTCAAATGGTGGAAAATCAAATTGTTTTCGATGATTAGAAAAATTGTAAAAAATCCATCATCACTAGGATTAGTTTTAAAATTTTAAAATCCATCTTTAAATAACATATTTATGATATTGTGGTTAAATAATTGAAGTATCATGGATGGAAACAAAATGGCGACGCTCGAAACTCAAATGGTGGAAAATCAAATTGTTTTCGATGATTAGAAAAATTGTAAAAAATCCATCATTAATATGATTAGTTTTAAAATTTCAAAATCCATTCTCAAATAACATATTTTTGATATTGTAGTTAAATAATTGAAGTCTCATGGATGGAAACAAAATGGCGATGCTCGAAACTCAAATGGTGGAAAATCAAATTGCTTTCGATGATTAGAAAAATTGTAAAAAATCCATCATCACTATGATTAGTTTTAAAATTTCAAAATCCATTCTCAAATAACATATTTATGATATTGTGGTTAAATAATTGAAGTATCATGGATGGAAACAAAATGGCGACGCTCAAAACTCAAATGGTGGAAAATCAAATTGTTTTCGGTGATTAGAAAAATTGTAAAAAACCCATCATCACTATGATTAGTTTTAAAATTTCAAAATCTATTCTCAAATAACATATTTTTGATATTGTAGTTAAATAATTGAAGTATCATAGATGGAAATAAAATGGCAACGCTCGAAACTCAAATGATGGAAAACCAAATTGTTTTCGATGATTAGAAAAATTGTAAAAAATCCATCATCACTATGATTAGTTTTAAAATTTCAAAATCTATTCTCAAATAACATATTTTTGATATTGTAGTTAAATAATTGAAGTATCATGGATGGAAACAAAATGGCGACGCTCGAAACTCAAATGATGGAAAACCAAATTGTTTTCGGTGATTAGAAAAATTGTAAAAAATCCATCATCACTATGATTAGTTTTAAAATTTCAAAATCCATTCTCAAATAACATATTTGTCCCTTTGATGCCATTATGATTAATACTTAAAATACGTATAACTAATTAATGCCTTGTACAAAATTATCTCAAAGTTTAATTACACTTCCTTTATTATAAATTTATAAATTTCCTGCAATAAATCTCACAATTCCAACCCTTGGATAACAAGTGAAATTTCTCGCTCACTCTGTCGTCTCTAATTATAGACAGTAATAACTCTACGCAGAAATATTCCCAACGCGAAAACTCTGAAGTTCTAAAGAAATTATTTGATTTCCTTGAAATTGTATTAAATGCAATGAAAATCAAATAATAAATATATTTCTTTTGTATAAAGACTACTCCAATAAAATAAAAAAAAATTATGCTTATTTTACGGGCGATAAAAGGCGAACCTCCAGCTGACATTCGTCGTACAAAGAAGTCGTCGCTGAATACTAGCGTACGGCTAGGCAAATAAGAATTGTTTTGAACACAAAAGGGCCGGAAAATAGAAACCGCGGCGAATTTCTATAGTCGTCGCTTTAGTTTAGTTTTCCACCCGCCAGCTCAGTTTCGCATGACAAACTTTCAAACGAAAGGGCTGAAACGAAACCAGTTTCAGTCTGAAGAATAATTAATGTAAAACAATTGAAGAGAAAGAGAGAAAATAATATTAATAATAATAATATTTATTTAATTATTGCCGTTTAACAAAATACAATAATTAAATACAATGAATACATTGCCAAACAATATACTTTCAATTTAATATTTATTAATCATCTGTCACCTGTCATCTGTCATCTGTCATCTGCCATCTGTCATCTGTCATCTGTCTTTTGTCATCTGTCATCTGTCATCTGTCATTTGTCATTTGTCATTTGTCATCTGTCATTCGTCATCTCTCATCTATTATAGGATTTATATATAACGGACTTTGGTGTGTAATGGATTATTTTCCGCCGCTGAGTGCAGCCAGGGAGTTTCTTTCAAACAAACAAACTTCTCAATTAATCGAAGGACTAGCGTTAACATCAATTTACAAATTATTTTAATGGAAATACCATGTTTGAACACGAGCGATTCCTTCGCGTCTCAAAGAAAACTCGTCCGCTTGTTTCGGATTAATTGTATCAACTCTAAATGCCGAAGTTTAATTTAGTTGAACTTTTCTATGAATAAAATATTTACGCTCGAAGTGTCAATTAAAAACTAATAGCAGAGAGACAAGTTTTGCAGCAAGAATGTTCCTCGTCATTAGTGTGAACTTAATTGCTGTACAAGAAGTGAATTTCAATTAAACTTTATTCATAAAACGCTACATTAGACGCGAGATTATAAAATAGGTAAATAATTAAATATTTACAAGGAATGTTTATGAGTAAGGTTTAAATCTAACTCGAATAGAAATTTAAATACATTTTGAATGAAATGGTAATTTAATAACAATACTAAATATTAGGACTACCATCTGTCATCTGTCCTTTGTTATCTGTCATCTATTATTTATTATATGTCATCTGTCATCTATTATCTATCATCTGTCATTTATTATATGCCATCAACTCTCATATATCATCTATTATAAGTTATCTGTTAATCTGCCATCTGTCAGTTTCTATCTATTTGTTTGCTTTCATGTATTATTGAGCATTTGTCATCTGTCATTTATTACAAATTACTGTCATCTAACATCTATAATTATCTATAATCTGTCATTTATCATATGTGTTTAAAATCATCCTTTATTCCTCTAATAATAATAATAATAATTTGAAATACTCCATTATTATCTATATTATAAATTATTACTCATCTGTTTACTATTATATGTCTTTTGTCATCTATTCTATCATTTGGCATCTGTAATTATTCGTCTTTTAATATCATCATCTATTATTTATCTATCCATCAACACTTGTAATCTTATATTGGTAATTCCTCACCAATAATCTATCTTCTGTCATCTGTTACCTCTCATCTATCATACGTCTTAAAAAATCAGTTTTAATCTGTCCTTTGCTACTTATCTTCTCTTCGTTAGAAAGTTGTCAAATGAAATTATTGTCATTATTTTCTGTCAGCTAAAATCGGAAATATTTTATCTGATATTTGTTCTTTCTGATCTGTCACCTGTTATCTTACATAATCTATCACTTGTCATCTTTGTATATTTTTAAAAAGTTCATTTGTTATTTGTCATCTGTTATTTATCCACTTATCTCAAGCTGTCATATATTATCAATAATTTTTCATCTGTAATCCTATTATCTATCATCTCTCATGATTGTCACCGTCTATAGTCATCTATTATATGTCATTTTAAATTTCTAATCATTAATGTGTAGTCTATCATCTTTTATTTCTGCATTGTAATATATTATCTGTCATCTGGTATAATCTATCACCTGTCATCTATAGTATATCTTTAAAGAGTCATTAATAATCAGTCATCGCACAGCAAGACGACAAGAATCTCTGACTAAGCTAATCGAGCGACTGAGATTGGAGGATCATCGACTTATCGTCAGCATGTTTAAGGGTTCTACAATTATCTGTAATGTTCACTTTATTTCATCGGAATTGTCGGAAAATTATAGCCTCCTCAAAAAAACCCATAAAGTTGCGAGAAAAATGTTTATTTTTGAAATTTTGAATTGCTGGAATATTTTCGAACACTTTGAAGATACTTTTCGCCGAACACTAGAAGAAAATTGTTGAAAATTTTCTGAAAAATTCTAGACTCAAAAAAAACAATAAACTTGAGACAGAAAAGTCTAGAAAAGTTGTTGAATAAATCTAGAACACTCAAAGAAAATTCTCTCGAGTTATTGCCGAACTTATTTCTGGAATATTCTAGATACTCACAAAGAAATTCTCTCAAGTTGAGAGAGAAAATGTACAATATTGTAAAACTCTGGAAAATCTGGAACATTCTAGGGTCCTCAAATTGAGACAGAAAGTATTCAATATTGTACAAATCTGAAAGAGGAATTGACGAAAAATTTTAGAACTCTCTTAAATACTTTGCCACTTGTGGAAGAGAAATTTTTGAAAAATTCTATAAATATCAGAAACCAAATTACTAAAACCAATAAGATTTATTGACAAATCTTAGAGCTCTCGAAGAAAACTCTGGGTTTTTGTAATTTTAGAATCTTCAAAACAATTATTCTTTTAAATAGAGAGAGAAATCTTTCAATGTTGTAGAACTCTAGAGAAGGAATTACTGGAAAATTTTAGAACATTTTTTGTTGCCATTTGAAAGAACTTATTTTTAGTTCTAGAAAAAAATTGCTGAAAGTTTTAGAGTCCTCAGAAAAAATTATCTCGAGTTGAGAGAGAAAGTTTTTAATATTTTAGAAGTTCTGAAGATAATTTTGGCCATTTCGAAGATAATTTTTCTAATCCTAGAAATCTGGAAGAAAAATAAATGAAAACTATGTAAAAATTACTGAAAAATATAATATTACTTAGAGATACTTTAGAGATTCTGAAAGATCCGGTGAAGAAAACTCTAGAAAAATAATTGATTACGAAATACTGCAAAATTTTAAGGTGGTTGAAAACATTATCAAGATGATTCTTAAAAATTCTAGAAAATGTTTTTTTTAAAATACCAAATAAAATTAGAGAAGATATTATGGGAAATTCATAAGTTGCTGAAATATTTTTAATATTTTTTTAAATAAATAATAGAAATTCAATAAATCTAAAAAAATATTTAAAAAATGTAGATGTCTAAAAGGAATCTAAAAAATCTAAAAAAAATTCTATAATTTTTAAAATAAAACATTTGAATTTAAAAATTGTTTAAAATCTAAAGAAAATGTGTAGAAATTCTAGAGTCTTTATCTTTTAGAATTTTAATCGTTACGATTTAGACATGCTCGAAAATTCCAAACAAATCTGGAAAAGAAAATGCTAGAAAATTAATTCATTGTTAAATACTGAGAAATTTTAAAATGGTTCAAGAAACCTATTTTTATAGCGTAAGTCAAAATGCTGTTACATTTTTGAAAAATCGATGAAATCAAATGAAATTAAAAAAGATATAGAAAACACTTTAGGAAAATTTCAGGGAAGTTGCTGAATTCAAATCTACAATTTTTGAAGAGATATTTTAGAAACCTTTAGAAGAAAAAGCTGAAAAAATGAAATTAAAATAATATAAACTTACATACAATAAATTATCTAAATTTCAGCCCTACTACTAAGGATTATTAATTTTGCAATCGAGCACGTGTTCCTTCTGCTGTATTTTTTGGTATTATATGTGAATAAATAAGCTTAAAGTTTTTTTTTTACTTAATGTTTTAAATTAGTACTTTAGTAACTAATATCCAATAGCAACAAAAAAATTTTATTTTATGATTGATGATAACTTTATTAATTCATATTCTATCTTGTTGTTGAAATTCTCGTGTTTCTTAATAGAAATAAAATTAATTAAAATACATTAAAAAGTTTTCGGGTTGATTTGTTTGTGGAAGTTTTGAAGTAAATTATAATAAATACCTTTTGTAAATCTGAGTACAAAGGATTTGTTACATTCTTTAAGTATACTCTGTAGTAAACACGTATTTGATGTATTAATTTAACAGATTTCTCTTTTTAGAAATTTGATAATATAATATTTGTGGAAAACAAAACATGGAATATATTTACTTCTAATAATTTTATTGTATATTAAAATTTAAATCATTTTTATGCGTTAGTGCAATTATATTTTATCATTGATAAAAATTTAAATG
>CAXAKX010000896.1:95125-127958 GCA_963969525.1 Ontholestes murinus
TACATTTTTTTAAAAACATCATAAAACTATTTTTTGTAACAAAACACTTTACCTGTATTTAAAAAATAAATAAATATCCTTGCAGCACTCAACGTTTCTCCCATTAATTGCTATTTGCACATTCAAATCCGACGATTTTATCAATTAATTCAGGAAAATTGCATCAAATCAACGAGGGAGGTTTTAAAATGTTTTAAAATGTACAAATACGGGTGTGAATTATTTTAAAGTGCCTGTATTTAAATGCAAATAAATTATAACATCGATTTCAAGGTTTTTAAACTAAAAGGGCCAATGGGAGAAGGAGGTTTTCCGGATTTACCGAAATGTGTTTCGCTTCGCCGCTCGTTTGCAAACGGATTCCCGGAAGAGGCGACAGTTTCTTTTTATGTTAGGACCTTTGAAATTTTCTGCAAAGTATCCTTTTCGGCAGAAAAATGCTTATATTACATGACACTATCACTTTCACGCAGAAGATCCTATTACTAATTATTACGTTATCCTGCTCAAAAAAATATAAAAGTATATAATTAATTTAAAATTTAAACTTTGAGCCAAATTCCTCACCAATATTTTATGAATTCCTCTTTCAACTTACAAAGACTTTCATCCAAGGTTCTAGAATTTATGACCTGTGTAAAACATGTATTGTTAAACACTAATAAATATTTGATATTTGATATTTGAATTAAATAAGCACAGTTATATTTCTGACTTCACTAAATAGTCTCTCACAAATACATACTGATTCTAGATTTTACCTTATCGAAATTTTCATTTTCTTAAGAATTTTTAAAAATTTCTTATATTGAAGTTTTCGAAAACTTTTACTTCCAGATTTTTAGAATTTTCCAAAAACTGTCTTCACTTTTTTTTTTGAATAACTTGGGTCCATCTATTCCTTAATAAAAATGTTCAATAAATTTTCTTTTCCAACATACAAGAATTTTTTTCGGGGGTTTTACAATTTTTCTTATTGTAATTTTCTAACAATTTTACTTGATTACCATTAATTAATTTATACAATTTCTCACAAATTTGTATTTATTTATACAAAAATCTGGGCCTATTAAAAAAATATTTTTAAGCATTGAAAATCTTCAAAATTACACGAAAATTTCGAGGATTCCAAAATTTATTTTAGTGAAATTTTACAAAAATTTTAGAATTCATCACAGAGTTTTGTTCATTTTGCTTGCAAGAACTCATGGCCTTAATTTTGAGCCAATTATTATCATTTTTAAAGATATTATTCTTTCAAAATACGAAAATTTTCTTCAAAGGTTTCTAAAATTTATCTCATAGATATTTTTTTAAAATTTTACTTACCAGAATTTTAGAAAAACTTTTCTTCAATTTTGCAGAAACTATAAACTATTTACACCTTGATAATAGTTTTATTTCTATTTTTTTCTAGACTCTTTTACTTGTTTTTTCAATAACTTTGGGTAATTTATTCTGTAATCAAAATGTCGATGAATTTCTCTTCAAAATTTTCATTTTATAGAATTTGTGTTATAGATTTTTTTTAAATTTTAGTTCTAGACTTCTTATTATACTGTCAATTAAACTATAAACTTTCATTCTAATGTCATCAGCTTGCCTGTTAATACGTCAACTGTCATTTTGAGATTTGTTAAAATTATTTCATCTATTTAACTGTCATCTTGTGAATTGTCATTCTGATCGCTGTAATGTAATTCTCTCAACTGCCATTGCATAATTTTTCAAAATTCTATCGCCTATGAAACTATCAATCTGTCAAGTCATACCCTCAAAAAATGAAATAAACTATTTGTTAATTTGACGTCTGCAAAATCAACAAATGTCAAAATTTGTCTTATAGATTTTTTTTTTAAATTGTAGATCTACATTTCATATTATTCTGCCAATTAATCTGCCAACTGTCATTCTAATCAAAATCAGCAAATGTCAGAATTTGTCTTATAGATTTTTTTAAATTATAGATCTACATTTCATGTTATACTGCCAATTAATCTGCCAACTGTCATTTTAATCAAAATCAGCAAATGTCAGAATTTGTCTTATAGATTTTTTTTAAATTGTAGATCTACATTTCATATTATATTGCCAAATAATCTGCCAACTGTTATTGTAATCAAAATCAACAAATGTCAGAATTTGTCTTATAGATTTTTTTAAAATGGTAGATCTACATTTCATATTAAACTGCCAAATAATCTGCCAACTGTCATACAAATCAAAATCAACAAATGTCAGAATTTGTCTAGTAGAATTTTTTTTAAATTGTAGATCTACAATTTCATATTATACTGCCAATTAATCTGCCAACTGTCATTTTAATCAAAATCAGCAAATGTCAGAATTTGTCTTATAGATTTTTTTTAATTGTAGATCTACATTTCATATTATACTGCCAAATAATCTGCCAACTGTCATACAAATCAAAATCAAAAAATGTCAAAATTTGTCTTATAGATTTTTTTTTTAAATTGTAGATCTAGATTTCATATTATACTGCCAAATAATCTGCCAACTGTCATACAAATCAAAATCAACAAATGTCAAAATTTGTCTTATAGATTTTTTTTAAATTGTAGATCTAGATTTTATATTATACTGCCAATTAATCTGCCAACTGTCATTCTAATCAAAATCAACCAATATCAACATTTGTCTTATAGAATTTATAGTAAACAGGATTTGCTGTTGAAGAAAATGATAATTGGTGATGTATTGCGTGCGGGAAAATATTTTTAAATCGTCTGCAAATAATAGTTTTTTATAATTCATAAATTTAGTTAAGATATTAATACATATAGTGAAAATTAATGGCTCAAGATTAGAACCCTGGGGTACACCAGATGTATCAATATTACATGACTTAAATACATCATAAAGTTAAGTATATTAGTAAGGTATGATTTAAAGAAGTCAACAAAATTAACACCAAATCCGAAGCTATAGAGCTTTTGTAAAATAAAATCATGACCTTATTAAAACCTTTCAAAAAGTCATTTTTTAAGAGACTTAAAATACTTTCAGTTGTAAATGGTTGGCCGTTTATTTGGAAATTTAAAAGATTTAAATATTACCTTGAGAATCGCGAATATTTGTAATCTTTTCAGACCTTAAGCCTTTGATTTCTGCTATAAATTCGAACTCAGGACGAGAGTAAACACACATAAACTTGATTGAGTAATTAATCACTGATAACATATTTGTACCAGGTTTGCTGATACATTTTCTATGAATTATCATGATTGATTACAATTAAGCTATTTAAATATTAATATTTTTACTTCGTAAACTGTACTAATTAGTGAATAGTCAGTAATAATTGTGCAAAGTTGAGACAGGTATTTGAAAACATTTATGCTGCTTTTGTGTAGTAAACAAGAACCCAGGTAAGCAGCAGAGCAGACGTAATTAAGTTCTAAACTTCCGCTAAACTGTTCCCATATAATTAGAACTTATGCAATCCTTTCATTTAGTTATACATCTATAAATAACTCGTAATTAAAGCTTTAACAACTCATTTAAAATATGCACAGGTAAACGAATGTTTGTATTTATTAATTATAACACTAACAAATAATTCACTTGAAATATGCACAGGAAAATTTGTGTTTATATTTATTAATTAAGTATAACAATACCATAAAATTACTAAATATTTTCTAGTATATACAATTTTACTTTTTTATATGTACATACCATATTTACTTTGATTGGACAGCTGTTTGTGAATGTTTACATTTCAATTTCGCATTTTAATCAATAATAGTAATAAACCTCTGTAAGGCAATGCCGTTTCAATTCCAGTGGGATGATTTCGAAAATGATATACGTCGTGACTTCTTTTAACGTCCCACAACTCTGCAAGAAGTTCGGAATTGGTTTGGCATCATCATAAAATATACTCTGTAGACACTTTGCGCTTTTTGTACCGAACGAAAGTCGGTCACGTTTTATGTGGACAATATCGCTATTGGTTTAGGCACGCTTGCTGAATTTACTAATAAGGGAAGGGATTATTTATACATTTAAATTCAATACGGCGAAAGCTTCGGAGACGCCACCCACCTAATCGATATATAATTTTATGCTCTACCAAGAGATAAGTGAGAAAATTATATAAGAAATTATTCAATAAATTTGTAGTAAATTAAAAGTAGTATTTTTAGATTTAATTAATATAAATCTCTCACTTTTACTTAATTTATCATTGGTTCACGATTAAAATATTTATCATTCTTGTAGGTTTAAGAAATGTTTTCGTATTTTTAATTTATTAGGTAATTTTCTACAAACGAATTTAATACATGTTATGTAAAAAACAATATTTTACGACATTTAATATTTATTTCTCGACATACGTGATAAACAAATTCCCACATTTTTAAAGTTTTAATGTGATACTTAAATTATAACTTTTTATAAGAAATAACCCTAATAATTTTCTTTTAACTATATGGTAAACATTTTTTTATGATTCCTTCTTTAGTATTTTTAAAAATGCAACGGAACGGAGTTATTCAACAGATTAAACAGATTGTTGACCCTTTTGCGCACAAGAAAATATTTCAAGGTAGATTAAAGCCGTGTTTAAATCCAATGTTAACTTTTCTGGGGCTCGAGTTTAATCACCGGCAAATGGAATAACTTAGCAATGAAATCACTCGAGATTTCTTCGTTTACATTAACGATCCACGTTAAGACGGTTTTGTTTGGTCGATTCGCAGTTTGCATCTTTCCCGGAAACTGGCGGTGCCGTTTAGAAGGGTTGCTAAACACGCGAAACTTATGCAACGGAAGTTAACGTGGCTTCGAGCTCGGGATGCTGTTGAAACTTTCATGGTCTTTAATTAATAATGCATCAGCTATTAACAAACAACTTTGTGTGTGTGGAGAAATTTGCATTATTACATTATGTATACGAATGTATGATTTTTTTTAAAATAGCTGTATCTCATCTCTTTGTTAAAATAGTTAATGTTAATCACCCCGACAAGTGTCGAAAATTGCGAAATGAAACGTCTATACCAGGAGCACAACCCTAGAAATCTCTTTGTTTCTGTCACGTTAGTCGGTATGGGATATCCCACCATGGCAGCTACTTTTTCAGGATCCGTGCCTAGTCCTCCTCTGTCAATGATGAAACCCAAATACTTCAGTTGATGCCTGGCGAACTTACATTTCTCGAAGTTAATAGTGAGGTTGGCGTCTTTTAGTCTGCTGTAAACTTCGTTTAAGACAACTAGGTGCTCCTCAAGCGTCCTACTGCAAACAATTATATCGTCCAAATACACAAATATATCGGCTCCAGCTCTGGTCCAAAAATCTGGTCTATTAACTGTTGTTGCCTTTAAGCTGAATTATGTAATCCGAAAGGCATAACCGTAAACTCGTACAAACCTCGACCTGGAACAGCGAATGCCGTCTTTTTGCATGAAGCCTGGTCCAAAGGGATCTGCCAAAACGCGTGTTTGAGGTCGATTGTCGAGATTATTCGGGCCTCCCTCAGTTTACTTAAAATACTATCTACCTTAGGAAGTCGATAAGCATCCCTCTTGGTGACTGAGTTCAACTTCCGACCGTCAAAACAGAATCTGAATTCACCGTTGGCCTTCTTCGCCATGACGACAGGTGAAGTCCATGGACTCGTGGAAGGTCGAATTACTCCGAGTTTCAGCATTTTGTCTAAAGCTTCATTCATAATCTTCTGCATATAAGGTGATAAACTATAATGTCTCTGTTTGATTGGGCTGGCACTTCCAGTATCTATTACGTGTTTTATCTTGTTTGTTTTCCCTAAGTTCGTTCCAGGTAGATTCTTAAAGATTGCAATTACTGATTCTAACTCTTCTCTCTCGGTCTCGTTAAAGTCAGAAAACCCCATGACACCTTCATTTTTAGCATCCACATTTGAATAATCCTACAGTGTCGATCAAATTGTTAGCTAACCTAATACCAATCCTAAATTGTGCATGGCATCTATACCTAGTATTAATGTGTACTTAACACTTGGTACCACCAAAGCCTTACATTTGTAAACCTTTTCCTTAAAAACAACCGGTAATATTACCTCACCAAGAACCTCAACATTTTCTCCGCTAGCAGTAGCAATTGATTTGATCTGAGTAGAGAAAATTTTTAAGTCGCACTCGCACATATTAACTCCGTCTCGTCTAACAATTGAACGGCTTGCCCCTAAATCTATCAACGCTGTCACATTTTATCCAAACAAAGATACATCTAAGTATTGTCCTCGGGTTTCCTAATAAAAATAGAATTTACCCAATTGGTTGAACAAAACGCTTGCACTATGCTTAACCACTCGATCCACTCATTCCTGTGGGTCTCCTTCCGAGTTGGACTGCGGCGACCCTTACGCAGCCTAAAACCTAGTTTTTTGACATTGCTGGCCTCTCTGCAACATTCTTCTTGCAATACCTGGCTATGTGGCCCTTCTTACGACACCTGTAACAGATTAGAGTGGACCTATCGCGGGTGGTAGCCACTGCTGTCAGACCTGGACTATTTCTGGTATTACACGATCTGCTTGCAGAATACGGATCATTCATGCAAATGATGATCGTCAGCTCTGCCTTCTGCCAAGGGGTTACGTCAAAGACCTCCAGCTCTACATTCCCTACTCAAATGCCATCCAATTTTTGTTGAATCTCCAATGACAATGATAACCTTCTCCTCCAAAGTCGAGTAGTTCATCAACCAGTCTCGTCTAAACGTCATATGTTGAGTTCCACTGTTCAGTTACCAGGAGTTTTTGCTGTCGTCCTTCAGGTTAATATTCCCGAGCGCGGCTGATGACAAACTTGCAGTGATAAATGCGCGGAGTGTTTTGGCATTATTTTAAGTATTGCGTTGATTTGAGGGTTCCTTAGGAAAATTCTTTTGGTTCTTTAGTTTTGCAGTAGGTCAAGTACTTTGCGCAAGGCTTTCCCTTGACATGGCCCCACATTTGAAGCATTCCACCCCCGAATTTTTTGTTAGATCCGCGTTTGGCTTCCCTGCCTTTCTGTGGGATACGCGTTGAAAAGAGTGCGTTACGCGTTGAGGTCTCTTTTGTTTGCTCATTCTCGATAAGTCGATGGTCCTCCAATCTCAGTCACTCGATTAGCTTAGGCAGATTCTTGTCGTCTTGCTGCGTTTTTAAAGATATACTATAGATTGCAGGTGATAAATACATTCTAGATATAAGCGTTAATGCAATAAAACATATACTATTAAATTTTGCGGAAATTTCCATTTATTTTTGTTTACACTTTCAGTTTAAAACACATTTTTTTCCAAATATTTTACTTTTTATTTAATTATATGCTTTTATCTTTTTTTGAGCAGGATAACGTAATAATTTTATTAGTAATAGGATCTTCTGCGTGAAACTGATAGTGGCATGTAATATAAGCATTTTTCTGCCGAAAAGGCTCTTTTGCAGAAAATTTCAAAGGTCCTAACATAAAAAGAAACTGTCGCCTCTTCCGGGAATCCGTTTGCAAACGAGCGGCGAAGCGAAACACATTTCGGTAAATCCGAAAAACGCGTTCCTTCTTTCCCATTGGCCCTTTTAGTTTAAAAACCTTGAAATCGATGTTATAATTTATTTGCATTTAAATACGCCCACTTTAAAATAATTCACACCCGTACTTGTACACTTTAAAACATTTTAAAACCTCCCTCGTTGATTTGATGCAATTTTCCTGAATTAATTGATAAAATCGTCAGATTTGAATGTGCAAATAGCAATTAATGGGAGAAACGTTGAGTACAGCAACGACATTATTTATTTTTTAAATACAGGTAAAGTGTTTTGTTACAAAAATCGTTTTATGATGTTTTAAAAAAATGTATTATTTGTAAAATAAAATTTCCAGTTTGTAACATTTTTCGCAATAAATAATAAAATAATAAATATCTTTATTCACATTTTTTCATTTTACAATAATAGTATTTACATTTTGTGCTTTATTTGTGAACGGGCAATTCGCAATAAATTTTTACTGGAATTCATTTTCCGATTACACAATTAGAGAGATAAATATCTTTATTGGAAAATAGGTTTTACATCTGATAATACGACAATTACTATGCTGATTCTCTTGTGTTTCCATTGGCTATCGACCGGTGGTTTTTCAGCTCGAATCACAATTATTTTTCTACAATATACAATGGTTTTATAGGAAATAAAGTTAATAACAGACTCAATTAATAATAAAATTGGAATCATTTAAATTTGTATCAATGATAAAATATGTTCCTTTGCACTAACGTAACAAAATGATTTAAATTTTAATACCCAATCAAATTATTAGAAGTAAATATATTCCATGTTTTGTTTTCCACGTATACAGGGTCCTGCAACAGTGCGTCAAGCTTTCCTAGCGCCTTTCTCGAAAGAGATAGAAAAAAATGTTTCATATAAAATTTTATTGAATTAAAAATCTCTATGCCGTAAAATTATTTTAAAATATACAGGGTGTCCCAATTTTGCGTTATAACAAAAGCAAACATTTTTTTAAATGGAACACCCTGTATATTTTTTCATTTTATAATTTGGATAGTATTTTATAACTTAAACCTTTTTTTGGTTTTTAATTTCGATATGGTATTTCCGAGTTATTGATGTTTTTCTGAAAAAAATTTAAAAAGCGGAGGTTCACAAAAAAAATTATTCTGATGTTGTATTTAAAATTTAAGAAATTTTCTTTTTCTTATGGTTGGTCATAAGTACTGTTTATGTACCAGTGTTAAAAATTTTCACTTTTGAGGAACCCTGCCTTTGTATCAGACACGCCATTTTCTAAAATTTCAAATTGTCGTAACTCTTTTTTTTTAATGGAATCATATATTTTTTTAAATTTCATATTATTCTGCATCTAATTTCCTACAAAAAATATTAAGCATACCCTATACCTAAAAGTGATATTTTTCAAGATATAAAAAAAATTATATTTCAAACGATCCTTGAATACGAATTTGTTTTTGAATAGATAGCCATGACTGAAAAAATGCATCTAAATGCATGTAAATGAAAAAATATACAGGGTGTTCCATTTAAAAAAATGTTTGCTTTTGTTATAACGCAAAATTGGGACACCCTGTATATTTTAAAATAATTTTACGGCATAGAGATTTTTAATTCAATAAATTTTTATATGAAACATTTTTTATTCTCTTACGAGAAAGGCGCTAGGAAAGCTTGACGCACTGTTGTAGGACCCTGTATTATATTATCAAATTTCTAAAAAGAGAAATCTGTTAAATTAATACATCAAATACATGTTTACTACCGAGTATACTTAAAGAATGTAACAATTCCTTTGTGCTCAGATTTACAAAGGGTATTTATTATAATTTACTTCAAAACTTCCACAAACAAATCTACCCGAAAAAGTTAATGTATTTTAATTAATTTTATTTCTATTAAGAAAGATGAGAATTTCAATTTCAACAACAAGATAGAATATGAATTAATAAAGTTAGCATGAATAATAAAACAAAAACTCTTTGTTGCTTTTGAATATTAGTTACTAAAGTATTGATGTAAAGCATGCTTTAAACTAATTAATTAAAAAAGCTTATTTATCCGCATCTTATTACCAAAAAATACAGCAGAAGTGCAAAATTCTACTACTAAGAAAGGTTAAAAACCAAATAATATGTTCTGTACGAATTTATCTCTTAATTTAATTGACAAAAATTCTAACAATAACAAAACTAACCCTGATCATTTAATATTAATTAATCCTGATACGAATGCTATTCTCACACATAAAAAATATTTCTCAACCTTATCTTACTAATACTGATCAACATATTCCTAACCCAAACCAATCAAATAATCAAAAAATTATTAAAGCTCTTCAGATCGGTCGTGTCAGTGACAATCAATAATCCTGAAATTAATGAAGGAATTTTAATAATATAGAAATCTGAGAAGACGTATTTCTTAGTAGGTGTTTTGTACTGGTCAATAACAACAAAGCCATTACAACTGTTTTAAATATGTCCCCTGAGGACGTAATAATTGATAATTTGTATGCAGCATTAGATCCTATAGATGCAATAAATGCTGATGTTCACAATCTTTAAACAATTTCCGACACTGATTTCCCTTACACAAATAAACATAGACTAATAACTTTATTAAATACTATACAATGCAATCACCTTAATTCAGAAGAAAAAGGTGCTTTTACAGAGCTATGCCTAGAATATAATCACATATTTTACCTGGAAGGAGATGTTTTAACTTCAATCGATAAACACAAAAACAAGCATTAAAGCCAGTCGTTGACAAACAGATCAATGCTTCATCAAAACATCATCAAACCTTCCCAAAGTTAATGGAATTCACCTGTATGGATTGTTCCCAAGAAGAGCGATTCTGAAAATAACAAGAGATGGCGATTGGTAATAGATTATCATAAGTTAAATGATATTACAATAGGCGACGCCTAACCTTTACCAAACATCGAGGAGATATTAGATGAACTAGGAAGTGCCAAATATTTTACTACCCTCGACCTCACCTCAGGATTTCATCAAAATAAGATGCACCCACGCGATGCACCAAAAACAGCTTTCAGCGTTCCACAAAGACACTTCGAGTTTAAGAGGATTCAATTTGGATTGAAAAACTCGCCCGCTACTTTTCAGAGATTAATGAATTTAGCTTTATCAGGATTACAAAATAATTATCGATGTTTTGTGTATCTGGACGATATAGTAATTTTTTCCGACAATCTACAAAACCACATCAAGAAACTTCGAGCAGTTTCTTTATAAACTCGATCAACATAACCTACGAATTGAGCCAAAGAAATGCCAATTCCTGAGACATGACGTAGTATACCTGGGACATTTAATTACAGAAAATGGAGTACGACCGGACCCAAAGAAGACCTATTGTGTTGAAAATTTCCCAGTGCCGAGAATCCCTAAGGACATCAAATCTTTTCTAGGTCTCGCAGGATACTACCGACGTTTTGTTCCTCAATTCAGTAGACTCGCACAACCATTGACGAAACTTCTAAAGAAAAACTCTAAATTCCTAGTCCACATGAATACAACAGGATGCTTTTGAAAGCCTGAAAAGATTAGTTTGTACATAACCTGTATTACAGTTCCCAAATTTCGAACAGAAACGGATGCTTCAAATTTTGCAGTAGGAGCTGTACTATCTCAACGACCAAAGGATCGGAATCTACCAGTTCCTTATTATAGCAGGACTCTTAATAAAGCAGAACAAAACTATGATGTGTCATCGAAGGAACTATTGGCGATCGTCTCAGCCGTAAAACATTTCAGGCCTTATCTCTTGGGACGGAAATTTAAGGTGATTACCGATCATATTGCACTGAAGTACCTAGACAATGTGAAGGACTTGAGTTCCTGATTGCTAAGATGGAGGCTAGCACTAGAAGAATACGAATACTACGTAGAATATAAACCTGGGAAAACCAACAAGAATGCAGATACATTTTTATTTATTTTATTTATTTATTTTATTACATCTTTGCTCTCCTTTCTTATACAATATGTCAATAAATACTGCTTCTATGAACATTTGTTCAGTTACTTTGTCCCTTTTTTGCAGAGAATATTTGAGCTGTTTATGTCAGCATGACAGATATAAGACATATATAGTAGGATATTACCAAAGGATGACTATTTTATCTTCGAAAAAATTAGAGGCGGAAATAATATTATTAATAATCGCGTTACTGAAATTCATGGTAATTTGTTCGACGCCGACGGCGATTTCTCTTTGTATCATTGTGTTAGCCAAGATTTATACTTAGGTGCAGGAATAGCGCTAGAAGAGATTTGCTAGATTGAACGACCTTAGAGCACAAAATGCTCAGTTACATTCTTTCGCTTATTTAAAATTGAACCTAATATATATGTTTTATTTAATAACTAAACAACGTTTTTATGATAAGCCCACTTATTATGATCTCTTCAGATCTTTGATAGATTTAAAAGTATTTTGCGAGGAACATAAAATTTTCAAACTAGCCATGCCCAAACTGGGATGCGGTTTAGATCTTCTAGATTATAAAATCATCCTATCAATGATTAAGTATATTTTTCAAGGTAACTTTAATATATTAATATTTATCTAAAGAGCCCCCTAAAAACATTCCGTTAGAGAATTTAGACAACAGTCTAACGGGGGTTAGATTTTCCGCTAGCAATGATTTATCAAATTTTTCTGAAAACATAAACTCGAGTAATTCACTTGGAATAAATAGGATTTTTCCAAAACAAAATATTCTAAAAATATTTTCCACTTCACCCATTATAGTTAATTATTATTTTTCTACCCTTTGTACGGAACCTAACTTGCCAATGGTCACCAAACCGGTACCTACCGATGGTAACTGTTTTTACCATGCTCTCATCAAACTATTACCCCACTTCAAAAGTGTGGAAAATCTAAAAACGTTGCTTCTTACTTCTTAATACTTAAAGACATGTCTGTCTTCGAGTGAGGCGAAATCTATTCTTACTACTCCTAATGCATGGGCAACAGACGATATAATTAAAGTTGCAGCTTTCACTATCAATATATCTATTTGTGTATGTTACATGGAGGAAACGCATCTTCCAGTAAAAACATTTGATCGCGGCCACCTGCGCTTTGCGCGAAAGTGAAGTTTTGAAGTTATTTTCAGCCTTTTCAAAGATAATTTTTCCAATTTAAAAAATTGTTTAAAAAATCCTCCAAAGAAAAAAATCATAAAATTTTTTATAAGCTTCGAAGAATGACCTTAAATGATTAATTGAAAAAAACAATAAATAAGTAATACGAAAACATTACTTAAATCTAGAAAAATGTGTCTTGCTAAGTTTTAAAAGACACATTAAGTTATTAGTTAATTTTTTACGTCCTTTCAGTTGATCATATGATCTTTAATAAACTTTTAAAGACCGTTAAATGACTTTAAATAAACTTAAATATTCGATGCATGACTTTAAATGAACATCAAACTAATATATAAAATGGTTATGTGGCCAACATAATACTTTCCCTATATTTTTCTCAAAAACTATGAGGATTACGCAAAAAGGATATTTTGAATTCTAAATTCTAAATTCTAATGTATATGTAGGGTGGATGGGTGGCTTTTAACCCACTCTCCAATCAGTAAAACATAAACAGAAAATTAAAAGTTGTAAAACTTAATTAAACATAATATTTTTGCTAAATTTAATAAATATATGCAAACAAATTTTTCAAATAATATTTCATTATGTTTTTCTGACTGGACACACACCCTACATATACATATAAACCTTAATTCCTTATCGCCTCGTTGTATCCAATGAAATAAATTACAATTTTTTTTTAATTTTTCTAGATGATTTACATCAATAAGATACTGGTGGAATAGAAATGCATCACTGCACAAGCAGTATTTTGTGGATGGTTTATCATTAATGCGATTGTAAAAATAATATTCTAAAACCTATTCAGTTGGGAGGATTTTATAGGCAGTATGAAATTATGTGGATGTCCAATTTGGAAACAAATGACTGAAAAATTTGATGCAAAGAGATATCAAATTAGGAAAAATAAGTTTTTAAAGATACATATAACCTCTGTAGAAGAATATGTAGAAGAAACTGTAGTGTGTATAATGGAGGTTTGTTGGAACTTAGATTATCTAGATACTTGCTGATTTGAAAACTAGAAGTGAAACTATATTTTTAAATGCTTGAGAAGATAAAATAAGTTTACCACTAAAGTCAAGTAACTTTATTAATCACAAACTTATATTAAAAAAGTTACTCGTATTTCTGATTTATAGAAATGTATCACAAAGTGAAAGACTCCATAATTACCAAGTCATTTAGGTCATTAAAGGTAAATTATACTTTTCTAAAAATCATCTTCCAAAAGGCTTTTAAGATGTTTAAGATCATTGAAGTTCTTTCACAATTGATTAAAGGGTATTTTTAAGATCATTAAAGAGTTTGTATTGTACGTTCAAGGACAATGTAAGATTCTGTTAGGTCATTAACGTTTTCCCAAAGATCATTCAAGGTCATGCAATTGTTTAAGGTAGTTTAAGTTAGTCTAAAAATGCAATGTCATTTAAATTTGTCCAGAGATAATTTAAAGATCATCCAAGATGATTCAACGATCTCTTCATGTTATTTCACAGTTGTTCAAGGTCATCTACGTTCATCCAATGATCAATTTAAGTTATCCTAGATTATGGCTGCTCATGATTATTTAGGTTTTATCAAAGATGATTAAACGATCCTTCCATGTCATTTCACAGTGGTTCAAAGTCATAATGATGTATTTAAGTTTTCCTAGATCATAATTTAAGGATATCTGTTGGTTGCTCGAATTTATTTAGGTTTTATCAATTAAGATCATCCAAGGTTTTTAAAATGATCGAACGACCATTAAAGGTCATTTATCGGTCGTTAAAAGGTCAAATTCATTTCTTTATATCAAACATTATTTAAATCGAAGCCATTTAAGGTCATTCAAAATGAGTCATTAAAGTTATTTTAAAGATCAATTAAATTTATTAAACGTTTGTTTATAAATTATTCAAATAGTCTTACAAGATCATTAGTGATGAACTAATGATCATTACGAGCGTTAAAGTAAGGTGATATTAATTTGTCCAATAATTAATCAGGGTAGTCAAAGATCCAACGAACATTCAAGTTCGTCCAGCGATTGTTTAAAATAATTTATATTCTTCCAATAATCCAAAAGATATTTAAGGTGATCCAGCGAACGTTCATGTCGTTTAAATTCATCAAATAAATATTGAAAAGTAATTTCATGTTTTTAAAGGCGATTCAATATATATTCAAGTATAGCACACGGCTGAAATTCTATAAAGATTGTCTAAGGTCTTTTAAGGTAATCCAACAATCATTAAAAACCGTACTAATAGTCAGAGATTAATTCTCGGATTGTAGAATCCTAGATTCATTGTGAGATTTAGTAACTTTTATCACTGGTTTTACGTTGGTGTCACGAAACAGATGACGTGATTGTCAGTAAAGAAGAATGTGAAATGTTTGTTTGCAAAGTTAGTTTGTGTGATAAGAAATAAGGAATAAGCATTGTTTTTATTTAATCAAGATTAAAGCAAATACAGTCGATAATTATTTTCAATGAAAATTGTAGAATTATTTTTATTTAATGTCTTTGCAAACAAACTTTGCACTGACAATCACGGGTTATATTGACAATACCATCAGCTGTTCCGTGATACCAACATAAAACCAGTGATATTTAAATGTAACTAAAAAAATACGACAATTAATCTAGGATTCTACAATCCGAGAATTAATCTCGGTCTATTAGTACGACTGTAAGATCATCTACGTTAGCACAATGTTCATTTCAGGCCATCAATGATAAATCAAGTCCATCCAAAACTTATTAAAAGTAACTAAAGATAATCAAACGACCATCTTACGATCAAGGTCATCTTAAGGTCAAAGGTAATTTAAGATGACCCTAGATCCATTCAAGTAGTTTTATCATTTAAAATCTTCCAATCATTCCATCAATTAGACTTACAAAATGGATGCATTTTTAATATTTCAATTTTTCAAATTGTTATAATTTGCTTTGTGTCATTTAGAAAATATTCGCATTCATTCTCGATTTCACGAATTTTTCAGATCTTCTTCTTTAGATTAGATATAGATATAAATTTTTTTAGCACATTTTACCTAGAAAAGTAGAAGATTTGAATAAAAGTAAAGAAGAAGATTTAGGATGTTCAGGAGAATACTTTTTTTTTTAGTGGAAGGACTCAATTAATTGTGAATTGTGTTACTTTCGACCAAAATTTATGTATGTTTCGTTTTTTTAAATTTATTATTATATTTATTATTCTAGAAAGATAACCAAAGATTAAATAATTACTCCTTTTGAATTTCCAAAAAAAAAAAACTGAAAATCTTGTTTTATTTAGGCAGACTTCATCAATAATTTCTATCTATATATTAAATTTTAAATTAATTACTTTTAACATTGTACCAACAGATTTTATTTACTACCCGGCGCCTCCACCACAATTTCATTGTATTCAGTAAGCAATTAATAAACAAAAAATTAATTATTTTAAGTACTTTGTTAAGTCGTAATTAACTCACAACATAATTTATAACACCCTCATCAACTTTCCCTTTCACGGCGCACTCGTTAAAGTGCGTCTCACATTAATTAAACCAGCCATTCTGCTTCTTGAGGACGTTGCCTCTCGAGTGAAAGAAAATACGCAGTTATTTCAATAACGCCAAATAATGAATACCGGTTATAATTAGAATGCATACCCTTCGCTAAGTGGTGGAGGAATGTAGTTCATTTTGTGCAAGCGGCAGCAAACAAAATCCGGGATTACATTACAAAAGCACTCGATTTTAACTACAGCTTGTTAAAACTTTATAGACAGTCGAGATTATTAATTGTTTTGACGGTACTTTCCACTAATATATTATTATGCGTATAGTGTTTATCAGCGGCATTCGAGGAGAAATTTATATTATACGGGCTTTCAAGTTTTATGATTTATTAATAAACAATAGTTTGGAACTTATTGGAATTTATTTCATGTTTAGCAGAATATTAAGTCGGCGCGAGTGAAAAAAGTTAATCTGTATTGTAATAAGAGTTAACAGATTATAGAAATATAATATAATTACATACTTCAATAATTCACACATTTTTACTGGTTTTAAAGTTACAATATTAAATCTATTCAATATTTATCTGTAATAAATCCTTACTTTTTTGGCTTAAATTTGCTAAACGAATTTAAGCAACATTCTAGTTTGCAACATGGCATTTGCAGCGTGTTTGAAGCCAACATTGTGTCATACTCGCATTATCCTACACGTGTATAACATAATTAAATATTCGCCCACAGCTGCATTTAATCCTAATGTAATAAAGCATGATCGCGTGTGTCCCGGCGCATCCACCATAATGTTACAAGCTAGATTGTTTTAATTAAGTTTAACTCTTATTGAATTACGAATTAGTTTAATGTGTAATACATTATTAATATAAAGCTAAAAGACCTACGGTCGATAGCCATGAAGAAGATGAAGGAAAATAAAAATTATTATGATTATATATATTCTAATATTATTGTGCATGTATGTAAAAAGTTGATTACGTTAATAAATATTATTATTATCTACAATAAATATGCTTTACTGTCTCTCTATTAATATATATATATATATATATATATAAACTGATTAAAAGAACGTATTGAAATATAAATAAAACAAGAACATTTATTAATTAAGAACATTTTTATGTTACTATTAATTCCATTTAAAATAAAATGCATTTTAATATAATTAAAATATGTTTATTAACTGTGACTATATTAACGTGCCATACTTTATTAAATTTCAGTTCTATATGTTGTGCATTAGTTAATAGCCAGTGTTAAAGTTCAATTTCGACCTAATTTCCTTTGTGGCCGTTTCGAAATCCATCAGGGTGACACGTCCGAATTAATTAAATACTGCGGAAATGGGCGAGAGGAATTTCTGAACTTTGTTTCGATAGTGCGCCGTAAAATGATTTGGACCGAATTCAATTTTACGTTCTGCACTTAAAGTGTGTTACACGCTTTGTTGCGAACTTTCCGAGTGTACAAATTTTATTACACGAAATGTCAATCCGAAACTATTATTTATACAATATAGTATACATTGTAAATCATTTAGTTAAGTAGTATAAAGTTTAGACTATAATTCTGTAATTGTGTAAGTGTATAAAGATGTATGAATGTTTTATATTTTCAATTTTACCTTTAAAACTTTGTAATTTTATTCCTAATAAAGTTAAGTCAAATATTTTCAAGTGTTTTAATAAATATTGTCATTTTTAATGAATTTGTTAAATTTTGTATCAAATCCTTCAGTAATTTATTTTTTTACATTTTTTTTATTCACGAGCTGCAAATTTTAAAATTTATAATTCTAGGTTTGAATCGTTGTGTTTTTGTTTATAACTAATACACAACAATCATTTTTGACTATATTAAGTAGATATCAAATCTAAATAAATGCACCAGTTTTCGTAAAAATTATTTGCATAATTAATTTTATACAAATTGTTAAATCACGAGTTGCAAATTTTAATATTTTCAATTCTACGTTTAAAACGTTGTAATTTTGTTCCTAATAAAGTTAAGTCAAATATTTTCGAGTGTGTTAAAAAATATTGTCATTCTTAATAAATCTGTTAATTTATGTAACAATTCCTACTGTAATTTATTTTTTACAAATTTTTTATTCACGAGCTGCAAATTTTAAAATTTATAATTCTAGGTTTGAACCGTTGTGTTTTTGTTTGTAACCATTACACATCAATCATTTTTGACTATATTAAATAGATATCAATTCTAAATAAATGTACTAGTTTTGGTAAAAATTATTTGCATAATTAATTTTATACAAATTTTTAAATCACGAGTTGCAAATTTCAATATTTTCAATTCTACGTTTAAAACGTTGTGATTTTGTTCCTAATAAAGTTAAGTCAAATATTCTCGAGTGTTTTAAAAAATATTATCATTCCTAATGAATTTGCTAATTTTTGTAGAAATTCCTTTGTTAATTTATTTTTCACAAATTTTTTATTCACTAGCTGCAAATTTTAAAATTTATAATTATAGGTTTGAACCGTTGTGTTTTTGTTTATAACTAATACACATCAATCATTTTTGACTATATTAAGTAGATATCAATTTTAAATAAATGTACCAATTTTGGTAAAAATTATTTGCATAAATAATTTTATACAAATTTTTAAATCACGAGTTGCAAATTTTAATATTTTCAATTCTACGTTTAAAACGTTGTAATTTTGTTCTTAACAAAGTTAAGTCAAATATTTTAGAGTGTATTAAAAAATATTGTCATTCTTAATGAATTTGCTAATTTTTGTAGCAATTCCTTGAGTAATTAATTTTTTACGAATTTTTTATTAACGAGCTGCAAATTTTAAAATTTATAATTCTACGTTTGAACCGTTGTGTTTTTGTTTGTAACCAATACACATCAATTATTTTTGACCATATTAAGTAGATATCAATTCCTAATAAATGTACCAGTTTTGGTAAAAGTTATTTGCATAATTAATTATATACAAATTTTGATATTATCAATTCTACGTTTAAACCGTTTCAACATTTCAACATTTGCAAATAAATTTTGCAATTCCGATAAATTAAACAACAATAATTATTGTTTATACGTAATTAAATTTCTATTTCACGTAAACAATTACATTCAATATCGATTAATATTACCTATTTAATGGACGCATTTAAATTATTCCCATTTTAAACTAGGATAATTCACGATGCGTTTACGCGGCGATTAACCACTGCTTTTTAATTAATCTATCATTAAAAAATCTTTGTACCTAATTGTTTACATAAAATATATAGGGAAAGTATTGTTTATCTTGATTCACAGAAAATTTATTATTTTTTCTCCTAGAAGAGAAATAATAAGTTTTCTGTGAAACAAACCAAGTGTAAATTTCTAATGAAGATATTTCAAAAAAATTTTATCACGAGTTAAGTGAGCAATTAATTAAATATAAAGTATTGTTTAATTTGTGCCAATAATATTGTTTAATAAACAAGATTACATCCAAGAAAACAATATAAAACTAAAGTATGTGCACGTACGTAAAGTTTCCAGGAAAAAATATTTTCTCGCCGGCAATTTTGATACCAAAGAAATGAAATTAATAAAAACAAGTCCTCTGAGCTACTGTTGAAATACTTTCTTATTACGTTCTTAGTTTTAAAACAAAAGCGGCCAATCTCGTCCAGTTTAACAATTCCGAACGTAGCCTTCCCACAATATTTGTCTTGTGAATAGATTAACGTCGTTTTACGCGGACCGGCTTTGAATAAGAATGCCTTTATATTTTTCAATCATAAAAGGGAAAAAAATATGCAACGACTGTTCTAGCCGTGCGGAATTTGTAATGCCAGCTTTGGAATCCATGCGAGTTTTTCTTGTTTGTAGAATAATATATTTACGTATCGTCTGACCTTGATATTTTAATGTGTGTGTAAGCACTGAATTTGTTCTAAAACAAACAATTCCAATTGCTTAAATCGTTTTTTTAAAGCTTATATTTTAACATAATAATATTGTCAATTTTTATCTATTGGAAAAATAATGAATTTCTTTTTACTACACATTTTATAATCCCTAAAGGCCGGATTTAATAAATTATAGGTTCTTTAAAGTACGCATACAAGAAACAAGTATATATCTTCCACCCTAATAGATAGATCCTCCTCTATAAAAAAACAGTTTTCCTGTTTTTCCTCTCTTAAATATTCGCTTAGATTTAATATAAATATAAGAACTCCCTCACAAAATACGAATGCTTTATGGTGTTAATTCAGTTTGTATTTATTAGAATTATTTATAACGTTATAAAATTAATGTATTATATAACAAAAACTACGGGAGAATATATTTTTGAATAACATAAATATTTACAAATATTGCATACAATATTAAAGCAGTTCAAACCAACGGTTTGTATAGCTTTTGGATGTTATCACTATACAAAAATGTATATAGAAAATATGAATCAATTATTTATCATTTCATGCATACCGTGTAAATCAAATTATTTTTAACAAATAATATTTAAAGGTTTTAATTAAACATTATTAAAATTAAACAATATAATTTTGTGATCTCTCATCACTCGTATTTATAGATATTTATTAATAGAGAAGTTAAAATTATTTTCATCTATTATTTCACTAACAAAAAACTAGGACTGCATTAAAATTTAGATTCATCAACGCCGCATTATTGACGACCTGGAAATGGGAATAATTTACGCGTACAAACAGCCAGAATCATTTCCGTAAAACATCGAAATGCTCGACTTAATACAGAGCACTGCGGGAAATTAGCAGGAAAAAATAAAGCAAACAGGAAATCCCGTGTCATCCGCGATAAACCGACAGGCGGGAATTATGCATGGAATAATAAATGCCCTCGCAGTTCAAGACTAAAGAAACAACACCGTGCATATGGATTATATCATATTCACGACCCCATTTACTGTTCTATTTTTTTTTCTACATAATGGAGAACGCATTCGTAATGTAAATTTGTTCAGATTGAATTTGTGAAGCGTTTTAGTAGTATTTTTCCCGGCGCATCCACCATAATGGTCACGTGCGTTGAATATAAAAATTGATCTTGTGGATGAATGTATTTACGTTTTATTTTTATCTAATTTTCAGATTCAAACACTAATATAGAAACAAGCTTGAATTATTAATAACAAACAACATAATAATTGATAATATTTACCTATTTTTTTTTCTTTTTTTTTCTGTTTAACTATTGATGAACCCTTTATGTTCAAAATGTACATATTGTACATATGTTACATATGTACATATGTTACATATGTACATTGTACATATAATAAAACTAGTGGAGAAAGGGATATTTTTAACTACTACTAATTAATATTCACCTTGGTCAACGAATTGTACATCTAACACTTAATAAATAAATGAAATGAGGAATAAATTGAGTGTTATTTTGATTTAAAATTTATACAGGCATTTGTGTTTGTGTTTAAATATTTATTAAACCTGGGTAAATTTAAATATTATTTTTACATCGTTTCCATTTTTAATACTGAAATAACACTTAATACAGTGGTAAACAACCATTATTTAAAATTCAGCATGTTTTTTTTCGCGAAATAAAGAAGCGGATCCAGATGCGTTTACATTTAAATACGCGTTTTGCATTCGTTTCCCTAATGGCCCATAATTTCGCCCTGAGCACGCCGCCCCTAAATCTGCCTCCTCTGATGAAACCCTGCATTCGCGAGAGCATTAATTTATTGTTTTTGAATAATAAATGTTGCCGTTTACACGATTTTCTGAGCAGAAGGTAAACCTTAAGGTGTTACGTAATAATTCAATTCTTTAGGTTTTTTATAAATAGTTTAAAGAGTTTTATGCATAAATTAAATATCAGCAGCATTATTATTACAAAGAAAGTTGTCAGATTTTTAGTGAGAATGATGGTAACGACGTTAGTATATAGCAGTCTTCGGAGTGTGAAATACAAACATAAATATTGACAGTAGACAGCAGAAATATATAGCAAGTTGATAGAGTAATAGTGATGATGTAGCGACCGTTACTATGTATCAGTATTTGCAGTTTAAAATACAAACAAACAAAAAGTATTCGTTAATGTGGATTCCGTTCTAAACAGAACTTTTCTTTTCGGATTTTGGTATTTTTGGTGTCAAAATGTTTATTTTTGAGATGTTTGAATCGGCCTGTATATTCTGTTAATTGTTCGATTTAAAATTAATGGTTTTTCCTCTAAAACACCCTGTATCCTACAATTTAACAATTGGCATCCAATTTTTCTTTAGAGATCATTAGCAATTGTTTGAACCGGCACGATACCTTTCTTTTTGGATTCTGATATTTTTTGTTTTAAATTTTTTAGATTTTGGTTCTAAGATATAGATTTTTTAAGGCAGCCTTTAAATTTTGTAAATAAATACTTTGTTGGGGAGTGTCGTCAGATTTAATATTAAAATATATCAAGAATATAGGTATCTTCAACGTTCCCATAAAACAATTGCTATATGACATGTAGAAACAAAATAGCGTCGCTTACAATTCGCATTGAAGCTTATAAAGTTGCTTTCGAGGGTTTGAAAAATTGTAAAAATTAATCAATCATTAAATTAGCTTCAAAATTTCAACATATGTCAAGAGTATGGGTATCTTTAACGTTCCCATAAAACAATTGCTATATGACTTGTAGAAACAAAATGGCGATCCTTAAAATTCGAATTGAAGTTTATAAAATTGCTTTCGAGAGTTTGAAAAATTGTAAAAAATTAATCAATCATTGAATTAGCTTCAAAATATAAAAATATGTCAAAAATGTAGGTATCTTTAACGTTCCTATAAAATAATTGCTATATGACATGTAGAAACAAAATGGTGACGCTTAAAATTCGAATTGAAGTTTATAAAATTGCTTTCGAGAGTTTGAAAAATTGTAAAAAATTAATCAATTTTTAAATTAGCTTCAAAATATGAACATATGTCAAGAATGTAGGTATCTTTAATGTTCCTATAAAATAATTGCTATATGACATGTAGAAACAAAATGGCGACGCTTAAAATTTGAATTGAAGTTTATAAAATTGCTTTCGAAGGTTTGAAAAATTGTAAAAAATTAATCAATCGTTGAATTAGCTTCAAAATATAAACATATGTCAAGAATAGAGGTATCTTTAACGTTCCCATAAAACAATTGCTATATGACATGTAGAAACAAAATGGCGACGCTTAAAATTCGAATTGAAGTTTATAAAATTGCTTTCGAGGGTTTGAAAAATTGTAAAAAATTAATCAATTTTTGAATTAGCTTCAAAACATAAACATATGTCAAGAATATAGGTATCTTTAACGTTCCCATAAAACAATTGCTATATGACATGTAGAAACAAAATGGCGACGCCTAAAATTCGAATTGAAGTTTATAAAATTGCTTTCGAGGGTTTGAAAAATTGTAAAAAATTAATCAATCATTGAATTAGCTTCAAAATATGAAGATATGTTAACAATGTAGGTATCTTTAACGTTCTTATAAAATAATTGCTATATGACATGTAGAAACAAAATGGCGAAGCTTAAAATTCGAATTGAAGTTTATAAAATTGCTTTCGAGGGTTTGAAAAATTGTAAAAAATAAATCAATCATTGAATTAGCTTTAAAATTTCAACATATGTTAAGAATATAGGTATATTTAACGTTTCTATAAAACAATTGCTATATGGCATGTAGAAACAAAATGGCGACGCTTAAAATTCGAATTGAAGTTTATAAAATTTCTTTTGAGGGTTTGAAAAATTGTAAAAAATTAATCAATCGTTGAATTAGCTTCAAAATATAAACATATGTCAAGAATAGAGGTATCTTTAACGTTCCTATAAAACAACTGCTATATGGTATGTAGAAACAAAATGGCGACGCTTAAAATTCGAATTGAAGTTTATAAATTTGCTTTCGAGAGTTTGAAAAATTGTAAAAAATTAATCAATCATTGAATTAGCTTAAAAATTCCAACATGTGTCAAGTATATAGGTATTTTTAACATTTCCGTAAAACAATTGCTATATGACTTGTAGAAACAAAATGGCGACGCTTAAAATTCGAATTGAAGTTTATAAAATTGCTCTCGAGGGTTTGAAAAATTGTAAAAAATTAATCAATTATTGAATTAGCTTTAAAATTATAACATATGTCAAGAATATAAGTATCTTTAACGTTTCCATAAAACAATTGCTATATGACTAGTAGATACAAAATGGCGACGCTTAAAATTCGAATTGAAGTTTATAAATTTGCTTTCAAGAGTTTGAAAAATTGTAAAAAATTAATCAATCATTGAACTGGCTTAAAAATTTCAACATTTGTCAAGAGTATAGGTATCTTTAGCTTTCCCATAAAACAATTGCTATATGACATGTAGAAACAAAATGGCTACGCTTATAATTCGCATTGAAGCTTATAAAGTTGCTTTCGAGGATTTGAAAAATTGTAAAAAATTAATCATTCATTGAATTAGCTCCAAAATTTCAACATATGTCAAGAGTATAGTAGGCTTTAACGTTACCATAAAACAATTGCTATATGACATGTAGAAACAAAATTTCGACGCTTAAAATTTGAATTGAATTTTATAAAATTGCTTTCGAGGGTTTAAAAAATTGTAAAATATTATTCAATTTTTGAATTAACTTCAAAATTTCAACATATGTGAAAAATATAGGTATATTTAACGTTCCCATAAAAAAATTGCTATATGACCATGTAGAAACAAAATGGCGACGCTTAAAATTCGAATTGAAGTTTTTAAAATTCTTTCGAGGGTTTAAAAAATTGTAAAAAATTTATCAATCTTTGAATTAATTTCAAAATTTCAACATGTGTCAAATATATAGGTATCTTTAACGTTCCCATAAAACAATTGCTATACGACATGTAGAAACAAAATGGCAACGCTTAAAATTCAAATTGAAGTTTATAAAATTGCTTTCTAGAGTTTGAAAAATTGTAAAAAATTAATCAATCGTTGAATTAGCTTCAAAATATCAACATATGTCAAGAATATAGGTATCTTTAACGTTTTCATAAAACAATTGCTATATGACACGTAGAAACAAAATGGTGACGCTTAAAATTCGAATTGGAGTTTATAAAATTGCTTTCAAGAGTTTGAAAAATTGTAAAAAATTAATCAATCTTTGAATTAGCTTCAAAATATCAACATATGTCAAGAATATAGGTATCTTTAACGTTCCCATAAAAAAATTGCTATATGATATGTAGAAACAAAATGGCGACGCTTAAAATTTGAATTGAACTTTATAAAATTGCTTTCGAGGGTTTGAAAAATTGTAAAAAATAAATCAATTTTTGAATTAGTTTCAAAATTTCAACATATATCAAGAGTATAGTTATCTTTAACATTCCCATAAAACAATTGCTATATGACATGTAGAAACAAAATTGCGACGCTTAAAATTCCAATTGAAGTTTATAAAATTGCTTTCGAGGGTTTAAAAAATTGTAAAAAATTTATCAATCTTTGAATTAATTTCAAAATTTCAATATATGTCAAGAATATATGTATCTTTAACGTTCTCATAAAACAATTGCTAAATGATATGTAGAGACAAAATGGCGACGCTTAAAATTCGAATTGAAGTTTGTAAAATTGCTTTCGAGGGTTTAAAAAATTGTAAAAAAATTTATCAATCTTTGAATTAATTTCAAAATTTCAACACATGTCAAGAATATATGTATCTTTAACGTTCCCATAAAACAATTGCTATATGATATGTAGAAACAAAATGGCGATGCTTAAAATTTGAATTGAAGTTTATAAAATTGCTTTCGAGAGTTTGAAAAATTGGAAAAAATTATTCAATCTTTGAATTAAATTAAAAATTTCAACATATGTCAAGAATATAGGTATATTTAACGTTTCTATAAAAAAATTGCTATATGACCATGTAAAAACAAAATGGCGACACTTAAAATTCGAATTGAAGTTTATAAAATTGCTTTCGAGTGTTGGAAAAATTGTAAAACATTTATCAATCCTTGAATTAATTTCAAAATTTCAACATATGTCAAGAATATATGTATCTTTAACGTTCCCATAAAACAATTGCTAAATGATCTGTAGAGACAAAATGGCGACGCTTAAAATTCGAATTGAAGTTTATAAAATTGCTTTCGAGGGTTTGAAAAATTGTAAAAAATTAATCAATTTTTGAATTAGCTTCAAAATATCAACATATGTCAAGAATATAGGTATCTTTAACGTTTCCATAAAACAATTGCTATATGACATATAAAAACAAAATGGCGTCGCTATAAATAAGTAAAAATCAGAATAAAAATCAGACATCGAGTTACAGTTAAAGTACAAAAAAATATCGTGAATAAGAAATATTTCATTGAATTTTTTCGTAGTATATTTTCTATGAATAACAGAAAAACGTTTAACTTTTTTATACTACTTTTTATTTTTTTATTTTTTACATAATACTTCATAACGAATTTTTAAATTTGTAGTTTTTATTTTTATTTTTACTTCGTTACGACGTATTTTGTAAAAAAATAAAAAGTAGTATAAAAAAGTTAAACGTTTTTCTGTGCAAAGAATAATAATCATGAGATTTGCCTAATGAAGACTTATTCAATTCGAGTGCTTTAATTAATATTTCTAATTAACATAAAAATATTTCACCACGGGTCAAATGAGAATTTCATATATCGTTATTATTTCGGTTGTTGATTTTATATAATCGATTTTTTATAATGAAAATATATAAAAAAATACTTTACGATGGAAAGACATTATATTTAATACAGATTAATGGCTCGCATTACGTTTTTTTTATTGAACTTAACACCGTAATAAAGTACGCTGTGTTATAAAAAAAATGGAGGGAAGCTTTGTAATTTAATTGAATTAATTCCACAATTTACAAAATAATGAAATCCATCTCGTAAATTCCATAAAATATTACAATACTCAACAATTTATTATTAAAAAAATTCCTAAGTGATGCACATCAAAATGAATAATAATGAAATCTATCTCGTAAATTCCATAAAATATTAAAACTGTAAAACAATTTATTATTTTAAAAAAATCCTATTTTTTTATGAACGCGATGCACTTCGAAATGAATTCTTAAATTACCACCGACAAAAGGATAAAGTTTCGCCCGTCGAAAACTCGAAAACTTCGACCATCTTCTATTCCGCAGACTTCGCAACTAGCCGGCGCAATTAAACTTGTCAAAGTCACGCGATGGATGCTCTTTTCAAACAATGAAGTCGTCATTATTAGATTGTAATTTTAATTGCCACTTCATCTCGGCACTCGTTTTAAACTGCGACTGCAGCTGTTGAGATAGACGCCGGAATAATTTAACAACGAAAACTTTAATGTCTTATATATGAGAAGATATGAAAGTTAATTTACCATATCTTTTAGATTTTTATTAGTATTATCTTTAAAGTTCTTTAAATTAAGATGTTTTAAAGACTTTGACTTTGTGATACATTTTTTTTTAATATTTGCAATTAAATGAATAATAATTGTTCGGATTAGACACGGAATTTTTTCCCTATAAAAATTCCTGTCTCCAGACCGAATGAAGAATAATGGTCAAGTACGGACAATGCTAATATTTCTTAATTTATGCGCCTGCGCGTTGCATTTACACGAATTACTGAAGAATCTTGAAGGCTAATTATTTTGAGTAGTCCTTAGATAATTTTAAAAAACCTTGAACAGTTTTGATCGGGAGAAGAAAAATCCTTGTTATGTTCTATGATATTATTTTTTTTTTAGTTTGAATCATTGAGCAACCTTAAAATCCTTTAAATTCGAACGGCGTTAGTTGATTTTAAAAGCTTGTTAGATAATCTTGAATAATTTTAAATAATCATTGGGTTTAGAAGTGATTAAAAAAAATACTTTAAATTTTAGCATAAAACATTTTTAAACATTGTTTGTATAATAGGGACTTTATTAAGTGACTATAAATAGTTTCGGTAATTATAATTTGTCATAACTATAGTCATTTCTTTAAAATTTTTGACATAGAGATTGTAGCCCCACAAATATATTTTAAACTTCAGAGAAAACAATGTTGGCTTATTTTTTATTTCTAGCGACTTTTAGTTTAAATTTTGCTGCATTTTAACGTCGATCCGTGGTTTAAAATTAAGTATATATGTAGGGTGGGTGGGTGGCCTCTAACCCACCCTCCAAACAGTAAAACATACGTGAGGGTGTCCTGAAAAATATTTGTAAACAAAGCATACTAGATGTTAATTTGATCATGGTTAATTATTACATAATCCTAAATATTTTTAAATGATCGTTGGAAAAGCTTGATTTATTAAAAATTTATTATAAAACCCTCGCTTATGATGTAGAAATTGGAGGGTGGGATAGAGGCCACCCACCCACCCTACATATACTTTTTAAACTTTAGGTAAAACCCTGCTGATGTATATTTTTCTCTCCTGGCGTTGTAGTTTTAATTTTGTTGCAAACATAAAGTCGATCAGTTGTTTAAATTTAAAAATATATGTAGGGTGGGTGGGTGGCCTCTAACCCACCCTCCAATCAATAAAACATACGCGAGGGTGTTTTCAAAAATATTTTTACATAATACAAACTAGCGATTAAATTATTTTTCTTCACTTTCTTCTTTTTTCTTTTCCTTGTTGAATCCTCATTACATAGAATTTTTGTATAGTCGTTTTAATTAGCTTGATATGACCGTGAAGAATCTTGATAGCTAATTGTTTTGAGTAGTCCTTAGATAATTTTAAAAAACCTTGAACAGTTTTGATCGGGAGAAGAAAAATCCTTGTTATGTTCTATAATATTATTTTTTTTTTTAGTTTGGATCATTGGGCAACCTTAAAATCCTTTAAATTCGAAAGGCGTTAATTGATTTCAAAAGCCTGTTAGATAATTTTGAATAATTTTAAATGATCATTAGATTTAGAAGTGATTTTAAAAAAATACTTTAAATTTTAGAATAAAACACTTTTAAACTTTGTTTGTATAACAAGGACTTTATTAAGTGACTATAAATAGTTTCGGTAATTTTGACTTGTCAAAACTATAGTCATTTCTTTATAATTTTTGACATAGAGATTGGAGCCCCACAAATATATTTTAAACTTCAGAGAAAACAATGTTGGCTTATTTTTTATTTCTAGCGACTTTTAGTTTAAATTTTAAACCACGTCGATCCGTGGTTTAAAATCAAGTATATATGTAGGGTGGGTGGGTGGCCTCTAACCCACCCTCCAAACAGTAAAACATACGTGAGGGTGTCCTGAAAAATATTTGTAAACAAAACATACTAGATGTAAATTTGATCATTCATAATTATTACATAATCTTAAATATTTTTAAATGATCATTGGAAAAGCTTGATTTATTAAAAATTAATTATAAAACCCTCGCGTATGATGTAGAAATTGGAGGGTGGGATAGAGGCCACCCACCCACCCTACATATACATATTAAACTTTAGGTAAAACACTCTTGATGGAATTTTTTCTTTTCCGACGCTTTAGTTTTAATTTTGTTGCATACAAAACGTCGGTTAGTGGTTTAAATTTTAAAACATATGTAGGGTGGGTGGGTGGCCTCTAACCCACCCTCCAATCAATAAAACATACGCGAGGGTGTTTTCAAAAATATTTTTACATAATACAAACTAGCTATTAATTTATTTTTCATAACTTCCTTCTTTTTATTTTCCTTGTTGAACCCTCATTACATAGAATTTTTGTCTAGTCGTTTTAATTAGCTTAAAATAACCGTGAAGAATCTTGATAGCTAATTGTTTTGAGTAGTCCTCAGATAATTGAAAAAAAACCTTGAACAGTTTTTATCGGGAGAAGAAAAATCCTTGTTATGTTCTATAATATTATTATTTTTTTTAGTTTGGATCATTGGGCAACCTTAAAATCCTTTAAATTCGAAAGGCGTTAGTTTATTTTAAAAGCTCGTTAGATAATCTTGAATAATTTTAATTAATCATTGGGTTTAGAAGTGATTAAAAAAAACCCTTTAAATTTTAGAATAAAACAATTTTAAACTTTGTTTGTATAACAGGGACTATTAAGTGACTATAAATAGTTTAGGTAATTTTAACTTGTCACAACTATAGTCATTTCTTTATAATTTTTGACCTAGGGATTGGAGCCCCACAAATATATTTTAAACTTCAGAGAAAACAATGTTGGCTTATTTTTTATTTCTAGCGACTTTTAGTTTAAATTTTGCTGCATTTTAACGTCGATCCGTGGTTTAAAATTAAGTATATATGTAGGGTGGGTGGGTGGCCTCTAACCCACCCTCCAAACAGTAAAACATACGTGAGGGTGTCCTGAAAAATATTTGTAAACAAAACATACTAGATGTTAATTTGATCATGCATAATTATTACATAATCTTAAATATTTTTAAATGATCATTGGAAAAGCTTGATTTATTAAAAATTAATTATAAAATTCTCACGTATGATGTAGAAATTGGAGGGTGGGATAGAGGGCACCCACCCACCCTACAAATACCTTTTAAACTTTAGGTAAAACACTGTTGATGTATATTTTTCTCTCCCGACGCTTTAGTTTTAATTTTGTTGCATACAAAACGTCGGTCAGTGGTTTAAATTTAAGAATATATGTAGGGTGGGTGGGTGGCCTCGAATCCACCCTCCAATCAATAAAACATACGCGAGTATATTTTCAAAAATATTTTTACATAATACAAACTAGCCATTAAATTATTTTTCATCACTTCCTTCTTTTTTCGTTTCCTTGTTGAATCCTCATTACATAGAATTTTTGTATAGTCGTTTTAATTAGCTTAAAATGACCTTCAAGAATCTTGATAGCTAATTGTTTTAAGTAGTCCTTAGATAATTGAAAAAAACCTTGAATAGTTTTGATCGGGAGAAGAAAAATCCTTGTTATGTTCTATGATATTATTTTTTTTTAGTTTGGATCATTGGGCAAACTTAAAATCCTTTAAATTCGAAAGGCGTCAGTTGATTTTAAAAGCTTGTTAGATAATCTTTAATAATTTTAAATGATTATTAGATTTAGAAGTGATTTTAAAAAAACACTTTAAATTTTAGAATAAAACATTTTTAAACATTGTTTGTATAACAGGAACTTTATTAAGTGACTATAAATAGTTTCGGTAATTTTAACTTGTCACAACTATAGTCATTTCTTTATAATTTTTGACCTAGAGATTGGAGAACCACAAATATATTTTTAACTTCAGAGAAAACAATGTTTGCTTATTTTTTATTTCTAGCGACATTTAGTTTAAATTTTGCTGCATATTAACGTCGATCCGTGGTTTAAAATTAAGTATATATGTAGGGTGGGTGGGTGGCCTCTAACCCACCCTCCAATCAATAAAACATACGCGAGGGTGTTTTCAAAAATATTTTTACATAATACAAACTAGCGATTAAATTATTTTTCTTCACTTTCTTCTTTTTTCTTTTCCTTGTTGAATCCTCATTACATAGAATTTTTGTATAGTCGTTTTAATTAGCTTGATATGACCGTGAAGAATCTTGATAGCTAATTGTTTTGAGTAGTCCTTAGATAATTGAAAAAAACCTTGAATAGTTGTGATCGGGAGAAGAAAAATCCTTGTTATGTTCTATAATATTATTTTTTTTTTTTAGTTTGGATCATTGGGCAACCTTAAAATCCTTTAAATTCGAAAGGCGTTAATTGATTTCAAAAGCCTGTTAGATAATTTTGAATAATTTTAAATGATCATTAGATTTAGAAGTGATTTTAAAAAAATACTTTAAATTTTAGAATAAAACACTTTTAAACTTTGTTTGTATAACAGGGACTTTATTAAGTGACTATAAATAGTTTCGGTAATTTTAACTTGTCACAACTATAGTCATTTCTTTATAATTTTTGACATAGAGATAGGAGCCCCACAAATATATTTTAAACTTCAGAGAAAACAATGTTGGCTTATTTTTTATTTCTAGCGACTTTTAGTTTAAATTTTGCTGCATATTAACGTTGATCCGTGGTTTAAAATTAATTATATATGTAGGGTGGGTGGGTGGCCTCTAACCCACCCTCCAAACAGTAAAATATACGTGAGGATGTCCTGAAAAATATTTGTAAACAAAACATACTAGATGTTAATTTGATCATGGTTAATTATTACATAATCCTAAATGTTTTTAAATGATCATTGGAAAAGCTTGATTTATTAAAAATTAATTATAAAACCCTCGGGTATGATGTAGAAATTGGAGGGTGGGATAGAGGCCACCCACCCACTCTACAAATACGTATTAAACTTTAGGTAAAACACTGTTGATGGAATTTTTTCTCTCCCGACGCTTTAGTTTTAATTTTGTTGCATACAAAACGTCGGTCAGTGGTTTAAATTTAAGAATATATGTAGGGTGGGTGGGTGGCCTCGAATCCACCCTCCAATCAATAAAACATACGCGAGGGTATTTTCAAAAATATTTTTACATAATACAAACTAGCTATTAAATTATTTTTCATCACTTCCTTCTTTTTTCTTTTCCTTGTTGAACCCTCATTACATAGAATTTTTGTATAGTCGTTTTAATTAGCTTAAAATGAC